>PVJA010018785.1:0-10977 GCA_004027025.1 Myocastor coypus
TTTTTTTTTTTTTTTTTTTTGTATCTTCCAGGGTCAAATCCCCTCAGGATTAAATATGAGACCATAGAATGTACTTTGTAGAACTGTTGTTAGTGTCAGCCTTCAGGACGAGTCACGGCCATTGCTTGGCTATTTTGAGAGAAAGCATATTGATCTAGGCAATTTACGTATGAATTTATTTTCATGTCAATTTTTGCTTTTCACACAACAAGCTATATTGAAAATGTTTATTTTGTGGTGAAATACCCTTTTGTTTTGAGAGAGTATTAAATTTTCTTTTTATAAAAATAATTTTGTGAACAAACCTGGAAAAAATTTTAACTGCCTCTTGCTCTTTTAAATACTATTATTATTTATTTATTTGTTTATCTTTAATTTTTAAGGGAGGGAGTGCAGGCTGTTCAGGGTCTCACTATTAGACTGGACTCGTAGTGATCCATCTGTTTACAGCCTCCCAAGAGCCGGGATTACAGGCTTGCATCACCACAACCAGTCTCAACTGCCACCTCAATGTGCCTCAAAGGCGGGGCCAGCCCGGCAGGTGGGGGGATCGAACCCTGGCCCTTGCACCTGCTTGCAGGTGATTTAATCTGTTGAGTTATTTGGCTGGCCCTAACATTATTTTTAAATTACTTCACACTTACAAAAATTTGCAAACATAGTACAGTAACATAGAATGTCCATATCATCTCTGCCCTTCTCCAAAGGCTAGTGTTTATTTAACCATAGTATAATTTCTAAAATCAAGAAACCAACTTTGATTTATATTACAAATTAATCTATAAACCACATTAAACTTTGGCTAATGGTCACATTCATACCCATCTTGTAGTCCATGACCCAATTTAGGCTTAAATTGATATAGCTTACAAATGTTTGCTAAGAATATCACAGATGCTTGCTACAGGCTTGCTGGTACATAACAATGGGGGATTAATTAATTTATTTATTTATTTATTTATTTATTTATTTATTTCCTTATTAATGATGATGACAACTTTGAACACTTCATTAAAGTGGTAGTGTCTGCCAGATTTTTCCACTGTAGAATAACCATTGTTTTTACTTTTGTGCTTGATAAGGATCATATATAGATACCTATGATCATGTGACTATCCTGTTTATTATCACACACTACCCCAGTAAACTTTACACACCGATTTGTCTACTTCTACAGTTCCTTAGACATTCACTACTCAGAATTCATAGTAAAAAAGAACTTTCTTTGGAGCTGGGGATACAGCTCAGCAGCATAAGCACTTGCTTGGCAAGTACAAGGTCCGGAGTTCAATCCCTGGTACCAGAAACAAAATACTTTCCTTAGTTATTCAGTAATGCTTTCATTAGTTATTCAGTAATTTAAATATGTGACCATGAAGTTGTGATTATTTATGTTATTGTGTATGTTATAGTCTATTATTATTGCTATTTATTTTTCTTTTTTGAAGAGAACAAAATTGAGTAAAATAGAACATTAGAAATGATACAGAATTTCACTGAACAAAATAATAGGAATTCAACAGTGGTTGTTATCTTGCATATTGTGGTGTTGAGATTACCTGGTATTTTGCTTTGAAAACTGACTCAGATTTGAATACTGGTCACCCTTTCTGCTTGCTCCCTCATCTGTTGAATGTGCGGTTGGTCCTTGTTGTTTGGGGCAATTCTCTCCTTTCTGGCCTTATAGGGTGGTCCAAGACAGCGATCTCATTCTCTTCCTGTTCCAGCCTCCAGGCCGGGCATTCTCCCAGGGTGTCTGGCCTCTTCTAATACAGGGCAGTGCCTGGACGCTGTGTCGGGAAGCTCGCTGTGCTTGTTACCCCTGGACACAGCTCTCCCGGCCCTCTTAGCAGCTGGTGCTAGCAAAGTTCTATGCTAACAACGCCATACACGTGGACACATTACGTCAGTCTCTCTCCGTGACTCCTTTCTCCCCACTTGCCTCGCTTTCTCTGTCCCTCTCCACATTCTCAGTCGGTTGCCAGTGATGACGAATGCTGTCATCTCTGTAAACAACAAAAATATCTCACCAGTTTATTACTGAACCAACCTAGTGCAGAAAATAAAAGCAATGAGAAAAATCATTTTTCCAGCAAAATGTGTAAAGCTGTCCAGGGAGTGGAGACATTTGCATCTTGGAATAGTAAGGTGACAGTGACCCTGACGCAGCATGAATCTGTGTGCCGTGCCTGTTTCCTAGACTTCACACTAGTTTCTTCCCCAGTCACTTCCTTAGAGTTGTACCAGATCTTCCTACCAGTGGGATGACTTGGGCTTTGTTTCTTGTTCAGGAATTGTTCTGTTCTGAAAGCCTTGCTGGGACAGTGAGAGACGCAATCAGTCTCCCACACAGTACCATGCAGAAAAAGGGAGAGACACTTGACATTGCTTCTAACAAGTGTTGTACCTTGCACAATTCAAAGAAAAATATATCAGGAGTCATGATGTTACCACCAGAGGGCATAAGACATTAAGAAATGGGTCAAACAAAGTCCACTTGGGGATTCTCTGATTTTGTGGCTTAACATTTCTAGATCTCTTTCAGAGATGAAAGCATGCAGAATCCAAGTAAGCTACCCACAAAATGAGAAAAGGTTGGGAAGGAAAAATCTTATTTTTTATAATAACATAATTTATAACCATGTTTTCAACAGGACTCACTATGCGTGTATTAGTTACATTGCTAATTTAGGTTGACCCCTGAAATAGATGGACAGTCTTAAAATCAGGATGATTTTAATCACCTGAGAAAGTATCAGCTGGTTAATTCAATCTATTGAGAAGAAGAGTGAGCTCTTCCCGAACCAGTGCAGCCAAGGTCTTGAGTTCAGCTTGTACATAGATCAGAGGCTGTCTCTCAATATCAGGGCCATGCATTTGTCGGAAGGATGTAAGGATCCCAGAGGGAATAGTTGAGAATGGACCCAGCTAGCACAGGCCTAACGCTGCATGTTCTACTGACAGTGGGCCAGTGCTTTCTCCTCACAAATGGAGAACATTTCCATCTCGGGTTTAGAAAGCACTTGGAACCCGCAAGGTGGACTGGAGTAACTCACCCAGCTCCACTGCTCAAGAAACTGATGAGGGAAGAACACTACTTTAAGCCCCATGTGGGCAACTTGTGAGAGCTTACTTTATAATACAATAATAGCGTTAGGCATACATCTCAAGGGCAAAGTAATGCCCTGGCACACTCAAGGCCCTGGATTCCACGCCCAGTAGTACAAGGAAAATAAATAGGAATCTTAGCATTCAAACTCCTGCCTGGCCCCCTCACACCCTTCCCCTTTTTGATTTTGAGTTCTTTCCCCCACCTGAGCCTCAATGAAGGTGGTGAATAATTAGTTTCAATGTCTTCAAAAATGATTTCGGTCCTACTGAGAGCTTTGCCAGCATACAAGTGCTTGTCTGGGTAGGTGGTATTAGAAGTGGCCATGGCCCTGACTCAAACACCCAAAACCCCTGCTTGAAAGGAAACCTTACCTATTATCATGAAGTCGCTCCTTTCTCTTCAGTTAAAAATCCCTAGCACTCACTGAATAAAGGAGGAATTTTGAGAGAAACTGCGTCTTATTTGGAATCAAAATTGTATTACCATATTCAAATCAGCTTTCATGAGGAAGGGAATGATCATGATTAATGCTCCATTTACACAGTTTGAAAAATATCATGAGCTGTGTGTTTCCATATGCTCCTTCCAAATCTCTCTAAACTGGCAGAAGTGAGCTGGAGAGTTGAGATAATTGTCCTTTTAAGGTAGTCCATACACTCCAGAAATATTCTGGATATTAGTGTGAAGGGCAGAGAAGGAGTATGTGCATTATTTAAAATGTTGGCTTACACTATTCTAACATATTATAGATAATGGCAATATTTCCTTTTAATGCTTTATAGTAGTTGTGTATATAGTTGCATTATATTAATGTATAAAAATCTCAAAATTACTAGAGTCTAGTCACATGTTTTAGCACATACCTGCAGTCCTAGAAATCTGGAAGGCTGTGGTAGAAGGGTCACAAGTTCAAGTCTAGCCTATACAATTTATCAATGTGGCAAGACTCTGCCTCAAAATCAAAACAAATTATTAAAAGACTGGGGATATAGTTTAGAATGAAGTCCATGACTTCAATCCGTAGTACCAGAAAACAATTACACAATATTTACATCTTTGCCCAAAGTAGCTTACTATGTTATTTTTCATTTCTTCATTCCTAGATTTTCAGTCAGTTATCTATTATAAAACTTAGTTTTCTTCTTTAGCAATGGGCAACGCTGAACCCACTCGTGTTCACTTGATTGGTGTTGACACTCATTATTCTCACTGTTATGGCACCTTGGGAACCCAATTCTTCATCAGTAGAATTGAGTGGGATTCTAAAGAAGGCCAGGAAACATTATGTTGAGTCTCAGCCAGGACCTGCTCACTGTAGACCACAGAACCCAATCCTATCACCTTGCTCTGAGCACTGGACTAATTCAAGTGACTTCACTTGGAACACAACATGGAAAAGTCTCGCTCGCTTTTCTCTAGTCATGCTTTCTGGTTCACGTACACCTCTTGGTGATTTTGGATCTGATAGATTTGTCCTCTTCCCCAGCCTAAATGCCTCCCCACATCTGATGCAGAAATGCATATGGCGTGGTCCTCTATCTGTAGCCACAGTTTGCAGGGCATCCCGAGTGTACTGATATTGAAAGCAAAGGCTGAGGTGCATCTGAAAGCCGTGGGCTGCTCTGAGACTGGAACATAGATACCTCTTAGATATCAGGGATGAAAACTTTAAACTGTACTCCAAGTATATAAAGAAAGGCAATTTTTCTGTCTTCTGTCATAGATTCAATTCATAAATTGTTACCTCACTAGCTGCAAAGTTGAAGACAACAACCTGTTTTATTTTTGTTTTTGTGCAACCTAGGGTTGAACTCAGGACCTTGCACTTTCCAGGCAGGCACTTGTCCACCTGAGCTGTCTCCCTGGCTCCCAAAGATAACATTCTGAGCCTTGCTATTGTTAGGCATGAAGTTATCTTTAAATGAAATCTGCTGTACTTGCTTCGGGTCAAGAGCTGATTGTTTTCCCTTTCCTCCCCTCCCCATGTTCTTTACAAAGGCAGAGAAACTGGGGCTCAGTCATCCGATGGCAGCAAGGGCAAAGACCACCAGAATGCACCGTCATTCATTGGCTGGCTCCTCCAGGTGACGTGTCACTGGGACCATTAAGTCCTTGGAGCTTGACACTGACACATCCTCCAGGGCTGACCCCCTGTCTCTGGTTGCACCTTGCCACACTGCATCCTCTGTGCAGTCTCATAAACAGATATCTGGTCCTCTTTGCAGCAGAACATCCTCTTGCTGAGGCTGAAGGGACTTTCCAGAGCCTCTGGGAATCAGAACGTTGCCTCAGCCACCTGTCTATCCGGCAACGCTACTGTTACTCACACTAGAAGGCAATCGGCCTTCATGCATGGCTTTGTCCTCCGAAGAACGGAAGAGGAAAACCAGACTTTTCTTTAGACTTCTTGGAGCAGGATACAAGTGTTTAAAAACACCTGCTTCCCCACATCTTTTTCCTGTTTCCCTCTTGACATGGAAAGGAAAGCATCTCACTTCTTTTTAAGAAGTTGTCCTTCTTAGGAGATGAGGCATTAAATCCATTCTTAGAAAGTGGTACAAGTCTGTGTTCTTTCAGTATCTCATTTCTCTCAATGAATTTCTACACTTCCAGTCTTAGCACTTCTTTTTCTTGGTTCATGTCTTTCTTAGAACTGTTACAATTATTTGAAATTCTCTTTATCTACCTTCTTTACTAATGCAGGTAAAGGAAAGAAAAGGCTCTTCATGATGAGACAAACTTATCAGAAGAAACAAAATACTCAAAAGGTCAAAACTACCAGTCTTTGAAAACTAAGAAAAAATGAGCTTGTGCATTTATGCTTGCCTGATTTTTGTATTATAATATCTTTTGCAAACTCTATGCTTTCCTACTTAAAAATGTCATGATGTATTCATAGCATAATAAATTTATTTACAAGTAATTATTTTTAATACTCAAATGTTTCCAAGTTTGACCATGGAAATAAGTCAAAGTTGGCCCTTTGAACTTTTCAGCATTATTTCAGGGATATTAAAAAGCATTTTTAAAAATATATTCCAGAAAGAATAAAAGGTTCATTGAGTCTTCACATAGTTTTGGTTTCTTAAAAGGGAGAGTCATAACTGAACTATGCCCCAGCACAGATAGAACACATGAATTTGTTTTGATATGCAAACTCATTAAACTTAAAACAGCTTAATCTCATACTGATATATTTTTAATTAACCATATTTTACCAAAACAATTTATTCTTAAAGTTCTCCTGCTATTAAATAATGTGATGGTTAAACTGGGCTGTCAAACTGGTTAGCTTGGGAGACACTTAGGGAGTTGTGGAAGCAAGCTCCTGGGTGTTTCTGCCCTGGTCATGGAGGCAGAGCCTCAGTGTTGTACCTGGTCTTTGCTCCTTCCTCTTTAGAGGTGTCCTCGCCTGCTCTCTGCTGCCTGACCACCATGAGCAGCTTTGCTCTAACCGTGCCCTTTTGCCATGTTGTTCCTGGTCATGGACAAAGATAGCTCAATTTGTGAGTACAACTGAACACGACTTCCTTTAAGTAATGGGTATCAGGTGCTTTAGCCCAGAAATGGGGAGCTGAAGAATATACATAATGAATGGAGAATGGCAAACAGTTCTCCAGGAAGGGTTCAGATCAGTACTATTCTTCCAGTTCTTCGCTGGAGCTGAACCTAAAACTCAAATCCCTTTTCTGCAGCCTCACCTCCATCATTTAGCTTGGAAGTTGGGAAAAGTTTCATAGAAGAAATGACATCTGAGCTGAGCTTTAAAGACCTAGGGAGTTTTCCAGCAGGTGGGTTTGGTAATAAGGGGAAAAACTGTGCAGAGCATTTTGATGATGTTAAGCTTGTCTATCACGTACAATGCAGAGGATGCCAAAGCACGAGAGGAGAACCAGGGCAGGAAGTGCAGACAACACGGTGCATTGGGCGGGCAGCTGAAAGATCTTCATATTTTTATACACCACGCTCTGACTTTGACTCAACAGATGATTAAGGAGTGAACAGAAATGATTAGGTAGTTTTAGGAAATGTCACAGAAAATGAATTGACAGAGTAAATGTAGCAAAAATATTTTCAAGATTAAGATAAAAACACCTTAATTTGTTTAAGGAGCTCTGAGAAAACTTAAAGAAATTAGTAACTAGTATATAAAACTTTTAACAAATTCTTGATATTTTCATAAGCTGAGATCAATGAAGCAAGTCCTAGTGCAGCTATCATCAACTGTAAGTGCAATATTTATCCATGTTCTCTTTCAAGGAAGAGTATATTAGATATACTCCCTATGCTATTATATGAGAAGAGTTCCAAAATGGCCCCATGATCCCTGGCCCTGGTATTACATCCAAGATTAGCCTGCATCATATCAAAGAATGAAAAGATCTTTATAGATGTAAGTCACAAAATCAATTTAAAATCATCAAAAGGGATTCAATCAACTAGAAATTGTTTTTAAAAGAGGATTTTATAAATCACGTAGGAAAAGATTCTCCTACTTTCATTGAAGAAACAAGCTACCATGGGTCTTACAGAGAGAAGTAGATGATCGCTTTTGCCAACTGTGCAAACACAGAAGAGGACTTTGAAACTAAGACAAGCTCTCAGCCTTGGCTAACACCTCCATTGCCGGTTTGTGGGGCCCTGGGCAGAAAGCCCAACCAGTCTGAGCCCCCAACCACAGAAACCGAAATAGCAAAGGTATATTGGTTTGACGTCTTAAATTTACAGTAAGGTCTTATGAGGTGGCAGAAAACCAATGCACCCTTTAGACCAGTGGTTCTCGACCTTTCTAATGCTGTGATCCCGCAATACAGTTCCTCATGTTGAGGTGACCCCAAACCAAAAAATAATTTTGTTGGCTACTTCAAAACTGTAATTTTGCTACAGTTATGATTCAGAATGGCTTTAGGAGACCGCTGTGTTTTGGTCGTTCAACACCCACCAGGGTCTCAATCCACAGGTTGAGAACCGCTGCTTTAGAATGAGAAATAAAAGCACACGGGACTCTTATCTAAGAAAATAATCACTATGTGTGGTGTTAAAGGCACAGATTCCAAAGCCAAATTGTTTTTTTAAAAAGAGAATAAAAGATAGTAAAGAAAATTGGAAGTGATACAGAATTTCACTATGCAAAATGGTAGGAGTTCAACAATGGTTGTTAGATTGCATATTGTTGCCTTCAAATTAGTTATTCAAATTACCAGATATAAGCATGTGAAATTCATCCAAAAAACTAAAAAAAAAAAAAAGAAAAAATAATAATTCAAGTGTTAGCTGCTTTCAATAGACCAGCAGAAATCAGCAGTACAATTATCCAAACTACCCTGTGTATATCCTGTATATATTTATTTTTGCCTGCCTTCCTTCCTTCCTTTTTTCTTTTCTCCTCCCCCTCCTCCCAATTGTTCTTTCTCTTGGTTCATGTACTAGCAGCACCAATTTTCTGTGTGACCTTGGGCACTTCCCTACATGCTTCCTAAACTGATCTTTGCATTATGAAGTAACAGCAGACATAGGCTTAAGTTACAGGCCTATTCTGAAGATTGATGAACTGAATGTAGGGAAAATGGCTAGAAGGTCCAGTGTTACCCAACAAGCACTGTGCAGGACATGGTCTGTCCTTACATAAACTGTTTCATTCATTACCAGTAGATCTAGATAGAGCCAAAGCTTCTTCAGATACCCTTTAACAAGCAAGAAAGTCATCCTGTCCTAAACACTCAAAGCATGAGATGACAAGGTCAATCTTACCACTAAGTTGAGTTTCTATAATCCATTTCAGTCAGAAAAAAGGGTTAAACGTTGGTCAAAATAACATAATACAATATCATTTTTAAATTGCAAAATAGCTGGTAGAAGCTTATCACTCTGGAAAATTCCTTAATCCCACCTGCTGTGATTTGAATGTGTCTCTCAGACTTTCACGTACCAGGAGCCTGGTCCTGGTGGTGGTGATACTCAGTGTGCAGGTCCCATACCACCTGAGGTCTGGAGAAGGAGCCAGGTCATGCAGGATACACCCGCATAAGAAACATCAGTGATTTTTCCCCCAGGGAACACTTAAGACACCAGGCTATTTTAAGCCAGCCTGGCACCTCCCCCTGAACCCTCCTACTTCCCATCTCAGCAAGTGTTCCCTTCTGCTTGTGCTCCTGCCAGTGTGACACCATCTGCCATGAGCCAAGCAGATGGTGGCTCCAAGCTCTTGAACCTTCGAGTTAAATAACTTGAAGTGTAAGTTAAATAAACTTACTTTCTTTATAAAGTACACAGGCTGTGTTTAATGGTAGAGTGATTTCCTAGGCTATGCCTGGCCCTGGCAGGCAGTTGATCTCCAAAACTGAGGAGAAAAATCTCCTTTATAAACTACCCTTAATCCCATGTGTTTTGTTACGATGACATAAAATAAACTGAGACATTTCCATTCCCCTAAGATTTAGGGATCTGTCACAGCTCTACAGTAATCAATAAAGCTCATGAAACCTGCTGAAATTTTATAATTACTGCATGTAACTTTCCAGGAATTGCATTGTTGTTCAAAATTGTACAAAAATAATGGAGTGAAAATACTTTGGAAAAAAGTTCTTTAGCTGTAATAGACAGATAGATGGACAGATGAGGAAGGAAGACAGGAAGGGAAGAAGGAAAAGAAAGAGGAGGGAGGGAAGTAGAGTCCTGATCCTTAATGAAGAGACATTAAATGATCCTTAATGAGGAGGTACATTAAGTTCTGTGGGCGAAATGGATTTATTCGTTAATGATAAATGAAGCTTTTTCTGAATGAATAAAAACTGTTGAGCTACAATTTGACAAAACCTTTTCTTAGGATTATCAATTAGATCATTAAAATGAATAAAAATTTATAAAAGATAGTCAACTAGAAGCATTTGGCTGGGCCAACTGAAAAGTTAGGGGTGAAATTCTGCTAGAAAAGCAAATACATCAAAATCACACCAAGGCATCTAAATTAGACACCATGATATTTGGCATCGCTCCAGAGAGTCGACCCTTGGGGGGTCTGGAGCACAGGGCAGAAAATGATTTGAAGCTGTGCTGTATGTTATAGGAAGGTGAACTGTAGTAACAAACAGATTTCTAAGATCAGCAGATGGAATTTACTTTCTTCATAAAACATAAGGTGAGGTTGATGGGAAGCTTTTCCTCATTTGCTAGTTCCGACACTCAGACTCTCACCTTCTGCAGCTCTCTCGGCTCTAGGGTCCCTGTCATGTGCATCCCTCTGGATGAAGGGGAAACAGTGTGGTTGAGCCCAGCTGGGGAAAGATAATAGGACAACAAAATAATAGAGCTTCAGACTTGGCCATTTGACAACTACCTTATCTTACACAAAATACTCCCCTACATCTGCCTTAGTTTCCTCGGTTTCACTTCTTTAATAATGTTCTTGTACTTTAGGAATCATATGAAACTGAAATGGGAAGAGAAAAGTTTAAACTATTAGAATCAACTGGCAATTGATCAGTAGTAACATACAGTATTTTATAACTTGTTTTCGAATCATTATCCTTTTTTTAAGGTATTTTAGAAGCAAAACTTATCCCAAATACACACATACTTCCTTTCCTCTTTACTCACATACTGGTGTGGTGGAGAGCGCAGTAGAGTAACAAGCTTAAAAGAAAAAAAAGTAACATGCTTAGCAGGGCACGAAGTCCCAGCATCTAGGGGAAGACTGGGGCAATAGGATCACTGATTTGAGCCCAGCCTGGGCAATTCATCAACTGAGACTATGTCTCAAAATAAAAATAAAAAATGCTGGGCATGCAGCTCAGTGCAAAGGCCCTTGGTTAAATTTCCAGTACTGCCCCCCTACCCCAGAGTAATGTTCTTTTCCAGTGAGATTT
>PVJA010018785.1:11077-39492 GCA_004027025.1 Myocastor coypus
CTCTCTCTCTCTCTCTCTCTCTCTCTCTCTCTCTCTCTCTCTCTCTCTCTCTCTCTGTCTCTCTCTTGTCTGCTTTGAGATATAGTCTCACTATGCAATTCAGGCTGGCTTTGAACTCACTTTGTAACCCAGGCTGATCTTGAATCCACAACTTCCTCAGCCTTCTGAGTGCTAGGATTACTGCATCACCCCCCCACCCCCCACCCCATGTTTCAAGAGCATTTCCATTACACTCTAAATTAGTGATGGCAAACCTGTCTCATGTGAGCTGCAGTGGACTGTTTGTATCCCTGAAAGCTCTGAAAGGTCTGTGATCGCTACTCTGAACTACTTAAGTGTACAGTTCTGCAGCATTAAGTGCATTCGCTCTGCAGCTGTCACCATCGATTTTCAGAACTTTGGCACCTCAGTGAACTGAAACTCTGTCCCAAACTGCCCCTTCTGCCAGGACCTGGAAACCACCACTTACTCCTCAGTGCTTTGGACTCAGTTTCTCTGTAATAAAAGAGGCGGTGCCGCTCACTAGTGGGATGGTTCTCTATAGGTGGTCCTTACTACGTATATGTGACTGAGTTTATTACAGAGAAAGGCAACAAAATGAGTTTCAAGGAGGAAGACGAGACCCAAACTGGATGGGAGCCTCCCGACCACAAGCTTCAGCAGCCCCGCCATGGATCCGGATGATTTTTTTCTCATCCAGAAGTTGATCTTTCGAGCCCTTTCCACGTCAACAGGTTTCCTAGCTTTCCTGCTGGCGGCAGCGGCAGGCTTTTCGTAGCATCTTCTTCGCTTAGCATCCTCAATGGTCCCATCCACTGCGAGGATTCTGTTTCGCATCCTGTGTGCACCTTCCGCGTTCCCATCTTGTACCATCACAGTCCTGGCAATGAACTTCCCATGCTTGGCCATGGTCTCGGATCTAAGTCTTCACTCCGCAGAACCATCCGCCATTCCTCCGCATCCAGGAACCAGCTCCTTCATCCGGCGCCCTTGGGTTCCTTATACTTTTATTTTAACTGAGAATTCACATATATCATGTCAGAATAAATATCTTGTTCCAACGAAATGGTCAAATGGGAAGGCTGTTAGAAGACATAATCTTAACACAAAGAAAACTTTTATTTCTTGCTGTCACAAACTTCCCTGGGCAAGGGAGCAACGTTCCTCTACGAAGCCATTCAGAAATCTAATTTTCGTTCCATCCCTTGGCTGTCCCAAACACTGGTTTTTACCATCATTTCATCCAATTGTGGAGCTATATTAAGGAAACAATATATGCTGTGGTCTTAGCTAGGAATATAATTCTTCAAATATTTGGTTATTTGAAGCCTGTAGAAAAAATGACTGACTTTAAGATAAGACGAAAATAATCTTCAAGGACAAACCAAATAGCTCAACGGATTACAATGCCTGAAAGCAGGCTCAGGGGCCAGAGGTTCGATCCTGGGTCCTGCCGTGCGAGTCCCACCCCTGGGGTCCACTGAGATAAGCAACTGAGACTGGGTGTAGGGGCGCATGCGGGTAGCCCCAGCTCTTGGGAGGCTGTAAACTGGTATGAGTCTGATTTAGTAATGGGACCCTGAACACCCTGTAAACCCTTCCCCCCAAAATAATAATAACAATAATCATAATCTTCAAATATTAAGAATTTTAAAAAATTGCTAATACAGCACTCAAATTGATATGCATGACAATCTCTTGTTACACATATTTCTGTTCAGCGGTTTAAAGACACTTTTAGCATTTTCAGTTACAGTAGTGTCCCGCTGTAGCAGGGGAACTCTGGGAACACTTCTCGGGGGGGACCCATTCACTGGGATCAAGTGATGCGCTGCATGCTATTATCAGTCACAGACCTGCCCACCTCTTGGTGCTCCGCTCACGCAGTCCTTGTGCTGTTCTTCCCAGCAAGTGCCACAAATATTCTCTTACCCCGACTTCACTGATTCCACCCTTTTAACTCTGAAGCCTTGTTCCAGTTTGATAAACTCCTGCTGACCTGATAACACAGTCAGAGCCTGGTTCCCAAAATGCTTAAGTCACAAGATGGTAGTCCTTGTTGTCACCTCTTTAAAGTCCCTCCTTTTGTGTTCCTGTGTTGCCCAGATGGCGTATGTGGAAAGTGGACTAAAAAGCACATTTGGGATTCCCACCATGTGCTAGGCCTCAGGAGGTTATTTTACTTACTCCAGTGCCCTTGGGAAATCAATTGGGTGTTTTAGCTCCCTTTCCTTTCTTTGAGAAATGGGAATGGTGGCTATATTCTAGGCAACTAATTGTGGCCATTTACCTAATTCTCCATCAGTCTTGGTCAAGTATTATCTTTTTTAATTCCCACAATATCCCTGTGGGGTATGCCTTTGGATGAGGAAACGGAGACAAAGAAAGGTTGAGCAGACATAATTCTTAAATCACTCAAGCTGGTTACAGTGACTCAGCTGCTTTGCTTGTTTCCTAAAGCACAGTAACAACAGGAAGCTGTCATGACCATAGACAGATGCAAAATAAATACCATCGTCCCAATGGGCTCAGTTTAGCAGCATTTCGTGGTGATTCTTTGCCACACCAGCTCCCTTTACAAAAAGCCAAGCATCATAATCTTAAATTTGACCTAGTTTAATCCAACTGTGGGTTGTGGTTCAAGTATCCAACCATTGATTACTAAGAATTTAAACAGCTTTTAAACAACCACTGTCAATGCAGTCTTTCTTTTGTGGTCTGGCTTAGAAACTAATGTTGCTATTTCTCTCTGCCATGCTTATACTGTACTTCCTTCCAAAGAGTCTAAGGTACAGAAGAAGCTACTTTTCAAACAGATCATGTTGCAAACTACATCCTAACATGCATGTAGAGGAGGCTCATGGGGTGGACGTGAAATGACGGGCCAGCGAGCACAAACTGTAAATGTTATCCTCATTCTCATCTTCACAGTGTATTGGCAGTAATGTTGGGCCCTCAGTTTTGCTTTACAATAACCTGAAAAGCAGAGGGAGCCTAGGGCTGCTGGTGTCATGAGAACAGAGGCCCATGGCTGTGGTTGTCTCGAGAATACTGCATGGAGACAACGGCATTGTGGGTGACAGCACCTGGAAGACCAAGACTGGCATTGCGGGCACCGCAGAGGACGCTCAACTTCATGAGAGACAAGAATGACGCTCGCTGTTTGGACCACATTGCCTCTCCCTAGGAGACAGGAGACATCGCTAATAGAGAAAGATTAAAGCAGCGGTTCTCAACCTTTCTAATGCCATGACCCCACAATACAGTTCCTCATGTTGCTGTGACCCCCAAACCAAAACTTAATACGCTGAGAAATATTTATTGCTAATTCCAATAAATAACATTTTACCATGGCATAGCATGGGTTTAAATATATATTTTCCGATGGCTTTAGGCAACCCCTGTGTTTTGGTCGTTCAAACGCCCCCCCAGGGTCGCAACACACACGTTGAGAACCGCTGCATTAAAGCAAATAGAGCCGGGCGTGGTGGCACACACCTGTAACCCCAGCAGTCAGGAGGCTGAGGCAGGAGGATTGGTTAGAGTTCGAGACCAGCCTGGGCTACAAAAGTGAGCTCAAAGCCAGCCTGAACTGCATAGCGAGACCCTGTCTCAAAAAGACAAAAATAAATAAATAAATAAATAAAATAATAAAGCAAATAGAGAAGATTATTACACAGCAGATTCCAAAGCAAGAGCGAGTGTGGCCTTCAAGTTTCCTGTTTGGCTAATCCAGATTGCTAGAACAAGCAATCTGCTTTGAGTCTGGAAAAGTTCGGTGTCCCTTTCTGTGGGGGTGTTAAATTTGTCATCATCAGAAAAAAAGCCAGTCTCTTGCTTTTAGTAATGTAGTGTGGAAATGTAGCACATCTTCTCTGATATTTCTTTTCTGCTCCTTCAGTTCTAGCCACTAGATTGCGGTTTATATCTTTTTTTTCTTTCTTTCTTTCTCTTTAATTGGTTCCTACCAATCTTCAGGCCAAGCATCTAAGCCATTTTAAGAAGTTAATACTTGTGAAGTACATAGAAGACCTGGCTCCAGCCACCTGCTAGTGCTGGAGAAATGCGTGTGCAAATGTCCAGACTTGATGCTTTGTCCCCTACAAGGCCCTCCCGTCTCCCACCTGTATTTAGGGGAATTAGTCTGAGTTCAGTAGCAAGAGCTACGGCATGCGTAAGGGAGCATAAAAGGAGTATGAACCTCAACAGAGCAGTAGCTCTTGAACAGTTAAAGTAGCTGTATTCAGCCTTAGGGATGCTGCCTCTGTTTCCTGTTCCTAAAATGGGTAGGAAGGAGGGCAGCTTCCTTCTCCTGAGTGACACTTCAGGGAAGAGCAAGGCAAAGCATGGGCAGAACGTCTGTGGCAGGCTGGAGCCTACATTCTTCCAGGTGGTTTAAATCCTAAAAACTCCGTTAAACTCAGCGAGTGTACATTTCTGCTGCACTTACCACCGTGGGTGTCATCAGTTCTTACACATAGCAAGGTTCCATCCTGTGAGGACTTTAATTAAGAAAAGAGAACCAATGATGCCTGAGGGACAAAAAGACCTTTGCCATTCAAGTACAGAAGGAAAGCAGCACGTATCACACAGAAGTAATGAGAGCTTTGCTTTTTCCCTAATATCAGTCATTCTGGTTTCATTCAGAGCTCCACTGAAGAGAGAGAAAAAAATATGAGGTGGCCAAACCAGGGAGCTCAGATAGCGTGAGTCAGAGAAACAAACCAATTGAAACCAAGGGATAAAACTCATGGAACTGGTGGGCAAAACTCTGCTCAGGATGCATGTCTGTGTGTGTGTGTGTGTGTGTGTGTGTGTGTGTGTGTGTGTGTGTGTGTGTGTGTGTGTGTGTGGTGTATATGTGGCACCAGGGACCGAACTAGGGACCTTGCAGGTCTTGTGCTGCTGAGCCATATGCAGGTCCCCAGGACGTCTTGACTGCGCCATAACACTGCCACTTTCACCCTCTTGCCTGGGTCTTACTCCAAGTCTGGCGACTGTGGACTATGACATCATCGCTGGCCCATGTACTCAGCACTCGAGGACACCTTTCCCTATAATTTAGGTCTGAGAGCCAGGGTTTTAAGACTTGGGATTTAGAGGGAAACAAGTACAGCCTCCCTGCACAGAGCCCCCTCTCCTTCTGCAGGTGTAGGCAGAGTCTGAGACTGAACTGAGCTAGCACAGTGAGGCCCACCTCCTACTCCGCCCACAGTAGTGACTCAAAACCAAGCCGCTCCCTTGACCTCAGAGATTCTCGAAGTCTTTGACAGATGAACGTGCAATGAATGGCACTTCACCAATGTATGTAGTCCTTGAATTCTGCCCTTTACTTACCTTACATTTTCCTTTTCTTTTTTACAACCTGTTCACACCTTCCAAATCAGTGTCCTGCACAGTTCCATTTGCAAAACCTTATTAGAGTCCCTTTTATGTCTCTATGTGCCCCTGCCACGGTGCTAGCTAGCTGGTCAACCATTATTCTAGATTTTTCTATGAGGGTGCTTTTGGGTAAGATTTATGTTTAATTGTGTAGTCTTTGATTGAACAAAGAAGATTGCTCTCCATAGCATGGGTAGGCCTCGGCCAATCAGTTGAAGCCCTAGACTGAGCAAAAGGGCCCCCTTCCCCTGGCAACTAGACTGCCTTCACCTACACCAGTTCTTCCTGAGCCCGCAGAGACTGCCAGGGGGTTTGGGCTGCAGCTTATCCCTGCATCGCCTCCACCCTTCACATTAGATTTTTGACTCACCAATCTTCTGCAGTGACATAAAACAACTTATTAAAGCTCTTTATACATACACCACAGATGTACAGACAGGCACAGACAGACAGATTCTCTGGAGGATCCTAATGAGTTAAGCTAACAAAAATTTGGGAAATAGTAACAGGAGTCTATTTATAGGGGGATGAACTAGATATGCCTCACAGTTAAAAAAAAAAAAAAAAGCAATATGAATGTATATATTTCTAATAAGCTACACAAGCAGATTTTGAGATAAAGAAAAGTTAGAAATCCAGGTGCTGAAAGACACAATGAAGGGGCTGCGGAGATCTCTCCGTGGCACAAGTGCCTGCCTGGCAAATGCAAGGTCATGAGTTCAAACCCCGGTCCTGCAAAAGAAAGAAAGAAAAAAGGAAAGAAAGAAAGAAAGAAAGAAAGAAAGAAAGAAAGAAAGAAAGAAAGAAAGAAAGAAAGAAAGGAAGGAAGGAAGGAAGGAAGGAAGGAAGGAAGGAAGGAAGGAAGGAACAAATGAATCTTTAGAAAAACAAATGTACCAACATAAAATATAGGGATCAAAGCACCAGGTGAAAAACTCTAGACCTTTGCTAAAGCCTTATCCAAAGTAAATTACACAAACACCATCATTTTATCTGACAACACCCAGGTTGACATAGAGACGCTAAGAGCAAGGAGCTCCTCCTTTCAGACAAAGGTGCGGCCTTCCCTCCATTCACACAGGCTGCTCTAAAATTTTAGAGCACCTGCATCTTGTGCCTGTGATTTCCAAAGCACCATGATTTTCCTTAAGGTGCCCGTGGTTCAATTCAGCAATGTTAACTGCGGATTTCTTTCCAAAACTGATTTCTCCATCAGCATAGAATGGGGGTTACTGTGGGTTACTGCTTATTAGCTAAGACCTTGGGCTAAGTCGTTTAATTGCTCTGTACCTCATTACCCTACCTGCAAAATGGAGATAAGAAAAAAAAAAAAAAATCATACTGTCTGCTCAGAAACTGATGCAACTTCAAATGACTGCTTGTTTCTCTCTTCCTAACCCATCAAAAGTTCCTAAATGAAAAGCCTATGACAGAAGGTGGCAAGTCAGCCCTGTATGTACCTACTGTAGCTTGGCTTTCTCTATGTTGCTTCTTCATTATATACTTGTGAGAAAACACTTCTCAACTGTAAAGATACAAGAGAGCTTCATAAGCCCTAAAGCTTTCATGAGAAGCTGTGAATGACCTAAAATCTATTTTCCTGGGAAACACACTAAGAAGTGATGTTCTATAGAGCGGAACTCCTGGACTATCTGCCAGAGAATCTTTCAAAATGTTAAACCAGAGTCCTGGACTCTTGCGCAGGTCCAGCCAACTATAGTCCTTTGGTTGTAGTGACTTTTGTAAGCCGCTCATCACTATGATTCCTATCCACACCTGTGCTATTAGCTGAGTGGCTCAGAGCATGGAATTCAAGGTCAGGCTTAGTTCTGCTTTTTCCATGTCTCAGATATGTGCTGTTGGTGCTATAGTTTGAGTCTTTACTATCTTCCTGTTAGGTCATGTGTTGAAGTCTCGATGGCCAATCTGTGGTGCTACTGGGAAGTGTTGGAACTTTTAGGAAAGAGGGACTGATCAGTGGCAATTAGGTCACTATGAGTGTGACCTTGAACAGGATGCTGGGGCCTGGCCCCTTTCCTGTTTCTCTTTTATTACATGAAGGGTTAAGGGCTTCTTTGCCCAAGTGCTCCCACCATAACTGCCTTACCATGCCCCCCAACCAACAGGCCAATTAATCATGGACCATAACTTCCAGACTGTGAGCCAACATAGACTTTCTCTCCCTTTAAACTGATTACCTCAGGTACTTTTCAACAGTGACAGGCACACTTGGACACAGATACTTGGTAGGTGCCACACTTGATGATATTATTTAACTTGAGATATTTTCTCTCATCCAACACGTGGAAATAACTTGCCATCATAAGGCTGCTGCAGTAACTAAATAATGCATGGCAAATGTCAAGATCAGATTCTGGCATGTAGTCATGATTATTTTCTACCTGGGACATTAACTTTATTTCTTTTTCTTTCTGTCTGTCTTTATTATTCATCCTCAGAGCTCACTGTATTTCATATCCTTCCTGCCTTTCAACCAAAAGCAGTCAAGCATAGGTCATCAATGCCCTCTTTCCTGAATCTTGTCCCTCTTCTGATCTCACACAGCCCTTTATTCCATCTGTCACTTGCTGATTAAGACTGCATTGGGCCACTGCTGTAGGACATGCACTAGGCCGGGCATCAGGCACCTGGTGATGAATACGAGTAGCTCTGTCATTGTGGAGCATCTAAGCTTGAGTTACAGCCATTGACATTAATTGGCAAGCATATATGTGCTTAGCAGTGAACTGTATCATGAAAGAAAGGGATTCTCTGCAAGAGAATTACAGATGAAACTAAGTATTGCTAAGGGGACCAGGGAAAGTCTGACACCTCAGGAAGAACCTTACACAGAGTCATTTCTATCAAATAAAGAGGGACAGGTGGCCATGAGTCATGATGCATGCTAATAGTCCCAACACTCTGGGAGGCTGAGGCAGGAAGGTCACAAGTTTGAGCACACACTGGATGACTTAGTGAGACACTGCCTCAAAATTTAAAAAGAAAATGTAAAAGACTTAAGGCAAAGATTCTAGATTCAAGGTCCCTGTACGGGGGGGGAAAAAAGAGAAAGAAAATGTGAAGAGTATAAGGTAGAAAATAACTTGTTTTATTGGGAAAAAATAAACGAATGTCCATTTGACTCCATAAGGGGCAGGACTGAAGGATGGTGTGAAATGAACCAGAAAAGATGGAGCTAGTCAGGCTAAATTTTGTATTTAATTCTGAGGGTTACAGGAGAACACTGAACCACAGGATTATACTATGTGTGTGGCTCTGTTTTGCATCATGAATTTGAAGGGGGCAGAAAGGAAGTGGAGAGATTACTAGGTGTGTGATGTTTGAAGCTGAGTGGCAGAAGTTGGGAAGGAAAAGCAGAGGGATTTTCAGGAGAGAACTGAGAGATCTAGAAAATGCCGTGGATGTGAAAGACCAAGAAGGAGTGCCCTGAGTTACAACCCAGACTCAGGTGTGAGCAATAAACTGTGTGCCAGAGCATTCACCAAGAAGTCACACTAAATCGCTCAGTAGAGGAAGGACCAGCATCTTTATAGTTTTAGAGATCTCCCAGGAAGCTCTGATGATTACTCATGGCAGAGAAAAAACAATTCAGGAAGGTGACACATATATAAAACCTTCCTAGATGGTACATATAACGATTAAATTTAATGGATGATAAATATATTTCTGTAGAGGTGGATTACCTTAATGAAATCTAGTCACTGGCTGTATCACTGGGCCTGAGTGTGCTCATTTGTAGGATGACAATAACAGCAGATGTTAAGCTTACAAAGCACTTGGAGCGCTTGCACCTATTTTTCAGATCAATCAGTTCAAGAATCAATCATGAGATGCTCTCATCTCTAAGCTTTGCCGCTTGCACTGCCCTTTGCTGGGCATACTTTGCTCCCCTCCATTCATGTAGTAGTTTCCTATTTTCTGTCCACAGTAACTTCCTCTGAGGACTTCACTAACCACCACCAGCTCTCACCAGTCATCTGGTCCATTTCTCTTGCTTATAGGGGCTCATGGTTCTCTACAGACACTTGCACTGCAGAAGTCACTCCATAGCGTGTTATGGTAGAGTTACCTGTTTATTGGCTTGTCTCCAGATGGCCTTTTTGTGAAATTTTATAGCCATGGAGCCAAGAATGACACTATAATGAGACAAGAATGAATCATTTGGATTTAATTTAACTTAACTAAATTAAAAAGCATAGTGCTCTCATGGAACTCATCTAATAATGTACTTCTCTTGTATGATTAAATTTAGATATGGAATGCAGATACAGCAAATAATACCCAAATGATATATTTAAAAAATCACCTAAGGGGCTAGTTGGGCCCTGCCTTAAGCCTAAGCTAGTCATGCCAAATATAACACCTTTCTTATCTGCCTCTCACTTCTGCTTTGTTCTTCCTGAGCGAGCAATGTGGGGCCCATCTCTTTCTGAGGAACAGAGGAAGGGTGAAGGGGGTGGGGGAGGAAGAGCTACTCCTACAACTTTACAAACCCTTCTTCACGCCTTTGGTGCCATAAGGAAGATGGAGACAGCCGCTGTGCATGCTCTGTGAGCAAGCATGCTCATACCGATGTGAGTCCTTCCTAACTACAGAGCCTCCCTATCAGGTCTACACACCAGCAAGCAAATACTAGTAGTATGACAGGCATGGTGACCCTTCCCTACCACACGTTTTGCAATAGGACCCATGTTTTTTAGGCCTTTGTATGGAAGCAGAGTTTGATCTCTTTCATATTAATGTTTCTGAAGCCATCAACCTCCAGAACAGTGTATGACATAGTTATCATGTATTTCAAACAAAAATAAGGTTTTGTATTCGTTCTTTAGTCTCACGAATGAATACAAGAGAACATTCTTTGCAGCCAAAGAGACCTGGGTCCAGATTCTGATTAACTCTGTTTTTAGATCTGTATTCAGTAAAGATGATGGTGGTGATGATGACGTTAGCTGATACGCATACCTGGTTGATTTGAGTGCGTTACATCTATTGTCTCATTTTACTCCAAAGACAATAAGACCCACCGTAAGGTTATTACCATCATGTTCACAGTGAATAGGACTCAGAGTTAGAGAAAAGCTAAGCTATAGGCACAAGGTAGAAAGTGGCAGAGCTTAGAGTCCAACCTAGATAGCTGGGATGCAGATCATCTTGCAGTACCTTACCTTCTTCCATAGCACTAGGGGAACATTGTCTGGCTTCTAAAATCTGAGTTTCCTTGACTGTAAAGGAAAGTTTCCTTGACTGTATAGTTGGCCTCCTGAGACCAACATCAAAGAAGTTTGAAAGAGATAATATAAGCACACCCTAGACACTAGGGCCATCTAGATTGGAGTATGGATTGGTTATTGCAATTCATATACTCATGTTAAACCTCCAGATTTCTAAAGAAATTTCAATAAAATCAAGGTGAATCTAGAGTGCCCCAAAACAGCAAATGCATGTGTGCAGTAAACAAATGATAGGATTTAAAATATGCAATTTTTAGAACCCATATTTGGGGCTGGGGAGATAGCTCAGTAGAATAAGTGTTTACTTGTCAAAGCACAAGGGCCTGAATTCAATATCCGGTTCCAGAAAAATTTTTTAAAAAATGGAACCCTTCTTTGATCGCAGAAGACAGTTTTGGACTGTAAAGCCCACTACCAAAACTTCTAAATAAAGTGTGACTTTCATAATACAACACAAGTCCACTAATAAGCAGCAGAAAAGATGAATCAACAGCTATGACAATCCAGAAAGAGATCAAATTTTTAGACCCAGGTGAGGAGCAAGTTAGCAAATTCCTTGAGGGATCAGGAGAACACATCTAGAAAAAAAGAAGGGAGAGACTCCTGAAGAATTTGTATAATCATAGGTAAAGTCAAGGCATGAAACTCGTGCAGGATGAGAAAAGCATGAGTGCTGAGCAACACTGGGAATGAAGGAGGCCTGGGAAACTGGACTGGTGAGAAGCTTGAATGAAAGAAGGGCTTTAGATGCCACAGCCAATGTCACTTGATTCTTTGGGACGTAGGAATCCAGTGAAAGTCTTTGTGAAAGTCTTTAAAACCAATGTGCACACCTTGACCTGAACTTTAGGGAAATAACTTATGCAGTATTCCGTGTGGCTTACAGTGAATAATACAGATATGGAGAAAACCAATGTTGATTTCCTCAAAATTAAAATATACACCAAAATACATTTATATGCTAAAATGTTGAGAGGAAAAGGCCAAAAGTTATTTGTCATTGGAGTAAAAATAGAAATTAATCTTTCTGACCTCAAAGGAAATGAACCTATGAATTTGGAATTGTTAGTAAAGCTACCAAGTAAAATTTCAGACATGTACAGAAACATAACTATAATTATGGACATATTTCCATTAGAGAATGGAATCGGCAGAGTGGATGAAGTAAACAATGCTTACAGCCTCAGAAGTGCCTTGCTTCTCACCAAGAAGAGCTAGCGGTGCTTTCTGCGAATCTATTCTCTGTTTCCTTAAAAAGAAGTTGATGGTGTTGTGGAAAACTCACCTGCTGAAGTGGTGAAAACAGAACCCAATATGAGTAAACTGGTATTACGTCAAAGTAACAAGTAACTGCAGTTCTGCCCTCACCCACAACAAGGTGAGGTGAGAGCATGCTTCATAGGAATCAAATTTGAATAATAGAGAATAGCATGGCAAAAAAAAAAAAAAAATAGAGAATAGCCTGGCATTTCCCCACCCTACACATACAGTACTGGAACGGTCAGATAGTTAATGCAATTGTGAATACTAGCCACTGGCCCTCCCAGTAACTACCATTTCTTCAACGTGCTTCCTGAGAGCATCTTTCTAAGCAATGCATAACTCTTTACTGGTCATGTTCAATCCTATCCACCAGCCTCAGCAACCATCCTAGCTGATAGTTCAAGTATTTGTTTCTCTCAAACATCGTACTTCTTTTTTACTTTTTATGTATTTATTTATGATTATTACTTTTACACTAATTAATACATTACACAATGTTGTCTTCATCCTACTTGCTCATAATACAGATGTAGACATGATTTCTTATTGAAACATCATTAGTACAGATATCGCTATTCATTACACAAAGAGAAAGTAGCTATATATAGTCCAGTAGTCCATAACAGTAGTTGATTATAAACTCATACTCTTAGTTTTCTTCAGTAAATCTGCAAGCATTTTGCAAGACTGGAAATATTTAAGCATATTTCTATCTGTAATTTTTCTAACTTGTCTTAGGAAGCATGTAAAATTAAGTGACAACAAGACAATTATAATACCTAAAGTACTTTTTAGCACATTGTGTTTAGCAGTTTCAAGAGCTTTCTACTTCTTAGCAGACTCACCACTACTAAAACTACTAAATGACAGACACTAGTGTTCTTTTCAATTTAGACTCAAAGAAACTGAGGCAGAAAGAGGCTAATTATCTCTAACACAGTTGCATAGCCAGTAAGTGTTTGATCTTAGGCAGGCTGACACCAGAGCTTTGGTGCAATGTACACTTTCACGATGTCTTATGAAGTTCAAACTCAAAAATGGAAACAGTTGAAAATTATGGAGGGCCCCATTAGAGACTACGGATAAGATTTGGGGTGAGGTGAGGTGGAGTCCCTAAAAAAATTAGGAAATCATTTTCCCAAAGACTCTGAATTTGTGACCCTCAGAGACAGCTTTAATATCTGCATAAGGCAAACGTGAGTTTTGGATCTGTGGATGGAGGCTATGGCACTGTCTCAGTCATAATGTGCTGTTACAGGAAGATGAAGACAAATGCGAGCAGCTAAAGTAGGAAGCAGGAGAAGAAACCCCAAACACAACATCACCTCCTTGCTGACATGGTGCATTTCTGTCACTGATTGTGATTGGCCAGTGGGAAAAGGAAGGAACAGAGCTACGTTGGTGGTTTCAGGAGCACTCCGAGAGCAGAAGGGAGCATCCCCCAGCCTCGCACCATTCTCTGACACCAAGTTCCCCTGTCAAGCATCACACTGAGTGCCTGCCTTCCTTTTAATCCTTTAAAGCCAGAACAGTGCATACAAGCAGAGATGAACTGTGAATACCTCAACTACTGTGCCCATTTTGCTCTGGTCTTTCGGCTGTGTTTTTCCGTGGGATCTGACTAGGCTTCAACTTCAGTTTCTTCAATTTGAAAGTCCTCAATGATTTTGTTTTGATATCAGCACTCCAGATTTCAGAGTTCCAAGACCCAACATTCTAGGCCTTTCTCTCTGACCATTTGGTTCACTAATGGTCCACATGTTCTTATAGAATGACCTTTACCAAGAAATAATCTCACATCAGATTTCAAATTCTAGATCAACCTCCACCCTCACTCATATTTCTTCTACCACACTCATGATATGGCATAAACAGGGATTATTCTATGAATCAATGGTGGCAGGGAGATTTTTATTCAATTGAAATCTGACTAGTGGGGCATATGGTAAAAAGGAGGAGAAATAAGCTACCAAACCACTGTTCAATAATTTATGAAGATGCCTTCAGAATTCTTTTGGTTCTAATGCATGTGCCTCTTTGCCATGGGATTTTGCCATTCCTCCCACCAAGCTGTAGGATTTATTTCCTCTCGAGTGTGACGTGCCTGCACCAGCAGAATGCAGCAGAGAGGGCATCATATAATCTCAGACCTGAATGGCAAAAGACCTTTCTGCTTCTTTTCCAAGGCTTTTGCTCCCCTGAGAGTGCTACCTAAAGAAGCCTGGGCCAGGCAGCAGGCAACTCTTCGCCTACAGCAGGAATCAACTTAACAGATGTGGGCGTGAGGCTGTTCAGCTTCAGGAGACTTGCAGGTAACTGTGGCAAGGCAAGTGGGCTCGCAAGACCAACAGAAGAATCGCCCTGCTCAGCCCAGCCCAAATCACTGAGGCATAGCGACACATTGGCAGAAAAATCATGATGAAAAGAAATGGGGGGAAACTTAGTCCTCTTTCTCATCTTGCAAGATGACAGGTGAAAAAACTGAGAAGCCAGACACTAAAGAGAAGAAATCCAAAGACAAAAAAAAAAAAAAACTGTTGCCAGTGGTACTGGTAAAAAGGGTAAGGTGAAGGCAAAAAATTTCAAGAAAGGGCAGCCCAACTGCAGCTGATTACAGGAATTAGGAGATAATCCTATCTGCTGTATATTCCAGAAAGGCTTTCTACGAGAGAAAGTACACAGTAGCTAAGTGAAAGGTTGAGAAGAAAAAGAAGGAGAAAGCTTTTGCTACAATCACAAAACCAGCTGGTGGGGACAAAAATGGAAGTCCCTGGGTGGTTAAGCTTCAAAAAATGCCTAGATACTATCCTACTGAAGATGTACCCTGAAAGCTCTTGAGCCTTGGCAAGAAACCCTTCAGTCAGCAAGTGAGGCAACTTCAAGCTAGCATCACTCACGGCACCATCTTGATCGTCCTTACCAGGCATCACAGAGACAAGAGAGTGGTCTTCCTGAAGCAGTTGGCCAGTGGCTTGCTACTTGTGACTGGGCCTCTTAGCCACTGGCCAATTGCTTCAGGAAGAAGTTGATCATGTTCCTCTATGAAGAACACACCAGAAATTTGTCATTGCCATCTCTACAGAAGTTGATATCAGCAAAGTGAAAATCCCCAGGCACCTCACTGATGCTTACTTCAAGAAGAAGAAGAAGAAGCTGTGGAAACCTAGATGCCAGGAGAGTGAGATCTTCAAAAGATAGATACCAGATTTCAGAGCAGTGCAAGGTGGATCAGAAAGCGGTGGATTTTAGCAAAAATCAAAGTTGTTCCTCAGCTCTGGGGCTACCTGCAATCGATTTTTGCTCTGACAAATGGAATTTAACCTCATAAATTAGTGTTCTAAATTTCTTACTAGAAACCTAATTAAATAAAGGATACATAAAAAGCAAAGCAATGGGTTGTGGCAAGGTTTGTTAGGAAGAAGTAGCTAACTGATAAAATCTCCAACTGCTAACTGAGAGATACGGGAGTCAGCTTGGTGTCGCTCTAGCAGTTAGTTGAGATAATCAACTTAGAAGGAAAGCCCGCTTGGGCTCACAGTTGGGAAGGCCGTAGTCCATAACCAATTAGCCCTGCTGCTCTGATCCTGTAGCGAGGCAGCGTACCATGCAAGGACCATGCACCTCAGGAATGGGTGTGCAAAAGAAAGAAAAGAAAGCTCTGGGCTCCATTATCCCCTTGAAGATCACGCCCCCTAAAGCCTAAAGACCTCACAAAGCCCCAGTTATTAAGGGTCCTTAAATCCTGGCTGCTGTCCACATCCATAGCACATAGACCTTCAGGAGACATTTAAACTTTAAACTGTAACAAGAGAAGAAAATCAGGACTTGTTACCGTGATACCATGGTATAGGTATATCATTCTCATGATACAGACATGTGATTTTCTCCACAGTCATAATTTAAGCTTTGTATGTCTAACTGCCCTTCCTTCTATTGTCACTGCATCCACTACTGCTAGTGCCACACACATATGCATATGGTACACATGCCCTTCAGTGCCCCACCCACTCACTCGTAGGCTCTTTAATACTCCACCCATTTGCTTGTATGTTCTTCCTGGCTTTTCTTTCCTCGGTGTGCAGGTTTTATAGATCAGTGCAGTCCATTTAGCTAGAGCCATTTCTACCCCTCTACCTCTAATCTATGAGAAACAGCTATCGCTTACTATGCACCCAGAACTCTTCTGTAGGTCACCATTATTCTGCCCATGGAGTATCATTCAGTTATAAAAGAAGATGAATTTGAGGTTTTTGTAGATCAATGGTTGCAGCTAGAGACTACATCGGTGAGACAAATCAGATCCACATGTACAAACATCATATTAACTCGCTAGTGTCAGAAAGTACTTTTAAAATTTAAAAGGTACAATAGATTCTCAGTATCTTTTCATGAGTTTTCTTCTACCCCTTTCCAGGTCAGAATACTCCACGATTCTGTTTGACCCTATTAGTTTCTCTACCCTTAGTCACTGGACAGCGGACTCTTCGTAACCCATTCCTAAGTTCCAAATCAACTACGACATAGAGATAGAAATTAAAAGAGACAAAAGTAAAAAAAAAGCTATCCTTACGATTTAGTTTTAAAACATTTGGCATGGAAACCATGCTTGCACCAAGCAACTAATCCATTCAAGTGTACAAATATTTGGACAGCCATGACCTGCTTCTGTACAAACTAGATGATGAAAAATTTACCACAAGGAAATCAAAGTAGGAATATTCTCAGAAAGCAGATGTCCTCGAAACACACACGCATAGAATTATGATTACTGGGTTCTTTCTCCAAAGTGACAAAATAGATATGTTGATTTCCCTCCCCTGGGGGAAAAATGGCAGAAGAAACTGAGAATTTAGGATAGTAACACTGATTAAAGCTCCTCACAGGAACGTAAGGACTGAGGAATATGTGTTCCCCCCGTAGCAAGTATCATTTTGTGCTGCTAACTTTGCATTATGTCTCCGATTTCCACTTCTCTCTGAGCTTCCGATCACACATCCACCTGCCTACCCGGTCACTTGAAAGAGCCTTTCCCTTGATTTGCTCTTTCACCCCTGCACTACTTTGCTAGGGTTGCCATGCTAAGGCAAGTTTGGCCTGCCTCGCAACTGCAAGGTCATAAGTTTGAACCCTGGTCCCAGAAAGAACGAAAGAAAGAAAGAAAGAAAGAAAGAAAGAAAGAAAGAAAGAAAGAAAGAAAGAAAGAAAGAAAGAAAAAGTGGACTAAAAGCGAGAAACTTATTCCTTCACTCTTCTCGAGGTTGAAAGGCCAAGGTTTCACAAACACGTTCTACACCATAAATTATTCTCAAAAAATTTAAAACAATTCAAACCACAAAATATACTCTTGGATGGCAAATGAATTGAACTACTATCAGTGTCAGTGTAATAAATAAAAATAAAGACAGAAGTATCTTCAAATAATTTCTAGTTATTTGCAAGCTAAATGTACTTCTATTTTTTTTTTTTTTTTTTTTTTTTTTTTTTTTTTTTTTTTTTTTTTTTTTTTTTTTTTTTTTTTTTTTTTTTTTTTTTTGGTGGTAGCAGGGATAAAAATCAGGGCCTTTCACTTGCAGGCAAGCACTTATTCCACTGACCTATCTCCCTGGAGCCTTAAATGTATTTCTAAACAATACATAAAGCAAAGAATAAATTAGAAGTAGTTTTAATGGAATGAAACTGAAAATGTAGTTTTTGGTTCAAACTGACAATGTGAAAGGTTTATTCAAACTTACAGAACTAAAACATCTTTAGTATGAACAAGAAAAGTTTGCAATCATTAACCTGATTTTTTTTCCTAAACAACTAGAAAAAGAAAAAAAAAAAAAAACCTGAAACCCAAAGTAAGGAAAAGAACATGAGAAAGGTCAAAGGGTGAAACACAGAAATAGCAGACAGAAAATGATAGAGAAAATGAGTCAAATAATAAACTTGTTCCTGAGAAAATCAATAAAACTGCTAAGTCTACCCAAAGACAGATCATAAAAGAAAAAATAAAACTAGCAACCAGTATCAAGAATGATAGTCATGATACTCTACCAATAAAAGAAATGTTAAGAACAAATAAATGCCAATAAACTTAACCTTGATGAAAATGAAGTCCTTACATCGTATGACATTCCACAGTACCTTCTTGAAGGAATCTACAAGTATCAAATTGCCCTGTACCTATGACGAAACACATCTATTAAAATGCTGAATGAAAATATTTTGACAAAGAAAGTTCTACACCCAAATTATTTCATTTGTGAGTGCTACCAACATTTAAGCAAGGTCTAAGACTCGTTCTCCACCAAACTTTCTAGGAAATTAAAGAAACATGGATTCTTGTTAACTCACCCAATAAAGCTAGCGTTACTCTGATACCAAAATCAAAGATAATACAAGTAATGTCGACTTCAAACCCATATTGTCCCTGAGCGCACATGCTAAGTTTCTCAGTAAAACTACAGCAAGTTGAATGTGACAGTATAACTCACACCCAAGCATGGCTGGTCCCAAGATTCAGGTGAGAAGATGAAGGAGCGAGTTATAGCTAGACTGGAATAAGGCAAGGCACGGAGATGAGACTGAAATAAATAGGGAAGTGAATGAATGCGCTGTAAGGATCGAGGCATACATTCCAGTCATCTAACTTGGTTGGTTCTAGTGATCCTGAAGGCCTGATGGGACTTCAAGGACCCTCTGAAGATGGGAAACATTAGGACAAGCAGAGAACAAAAGCAAGAACCACCAACTTCATTGGAAAGACTTGGATTCTTTTAAATGGAGCGAGATATAGAGAAACTATTACAAAGTTTAGAACAGAGGAGAGAGATCATCCTCCTCCTGTGCACACTGCAGTCTACTTTGATGAGAACATATTTTAATAGATCAAGACTCAACTCCAAGAGACCAAACAGTACCTAAATAACATTACTCTGTAAATTGTGAGCAGTTCACATAACAATAATTATTTAACTATTACTGTGGCATTCTGCTTGGATGTAGGGCAATCCCTGAGGCATGGGGTAGGGTGGGGGTCAACAAGTCCTTTTATTAGCCATCTCTCAGCTTTATTGTCACAAACAATTTTAGTATATGTGCTACTGAAGCAAGCATTACTGTCACAAATGAAATGGTAGGAGCCTAAAATAATGTTGCATTCAATTGGTTGTACCTAGTCCTAACTTGGCTGTGTTGCCAGCAATATAAAATCCCTAATTTCTTTCTAAGGAGCTGAACTTCCTTGAATCAGTTGTCTATAACAATGTTCTTCTGTTTAACGTTACAGAAGCCCCTCAGGCTCTAACTTCTACACATCCAGAAAAAAAGCTTCACTTACACTTGGAGGCAACAAAGCAATGGGATCACAAGGGCTGAAAATATTGGCACTGGTGTTTGTTTGCAATGTCCACAGAGACAACTTAAAGCTTCCTTACAGTGGAGAACAAAACACAGGAAATAATGAGCAAGTTGGCACATGGTAAACAGAACTGAGGATTATGTATTATGCTCACAGGCAGGGCTGTGAATATGGATAATGCATTAGATTTATGATGTGTGTGTGTGTGTGTGTGTGCATGTGCGTGTGCGTGTGTGTGTGTGTGTGTGTGTGTGTGTGTGTGTGTGCATGCAATAGTCTGGGTGGTGTAACCAGTATGTCCTGTGTTTTTAAAAAAGATGTTCATAATTCAACAGAAGCCTTAATTTAGCATTCTAGGTCACAGTGATTTAATGTTTTCTAGCGCAGGGATTCATGTGCGCTCAGAAAGCTCTGTACCTCCAGGATTTATTTTAATAACCCTAAGAAGACAACACAATAATGAGGCCATGAAGTGTCTTTACAGGCTCACAGGGAAGACGCTGCGGAGGAAGTGAGTGCTAGGCAAAGTGCTGTCAGCCTCAGCTACAGGGAAAGGGCGATTTCCTGACACGTCGATGCTCTGCACAGGCAGCCTCTTGGTTTCTCTCTAGCACACAGGCCTTTCACCTGGGAAAGTCCAGCTTACCAGTGATGCTTCCGGCCTGGTTCTCAAGTCTTTAGCCTACTGTATGCTTTAGAGTGATGTTTTCTAAAGTGAAGCATTATTTGGAAAACTATATTTGTTCATCTCTACTGAAATAGAAGTTATGAACCAAGTAACCCACACATCTTGAAATCTTAGGTGGAAATTGCTGCCTGCAAGACACACACACACACACACACACACACACACACAGACACACACACACACACAGGCATATGCACAACTGGCTTTTAATGTTCGCAGGTGCACTGAGTTCTATTAGATAGTTTTGAAATATTTGAACAATCTAAAATGTTGCTTGGAAATTTTTAGATCATTTTTTATACAAAAAGATTTGTGAGATGAATTGCTTTCTCTTATTTGGCTACATGTTACATTTAATAGATGGTTATTGACGTCCACCTTTGACACTTAGCATGCGCAGCGTCACAACTGAGCATAAGTTAAGTCCTGGCCCTCGAGACTTCAGTGAAGTCAGTGCTCAAAGCAGGTGCAAGAAGTTATCATTTTAACAACAACAAAAAGCTCATCTCAGGAGTGTAAACAATGTACCTTAGGTGAGGGAGAAGGAAGTCACCAAATGCCAGGGATGTTGGCGACCCACAGGAAGCTCTATACAACCTAGACTCTGAGAGATCATAAAGAATTCATGATGAAGAGAAGCAGAATGACTCAGACTCCAGACAGAGAGAGCCTGCAAGAATAAAAGCACACTGAGATTTAGTTTGCCATGTTGGAAGCGTCTTCTGTCTTCTGGAATTCCAAATATACAGCATCTAGCCAATGACTGATTATAATCTGTTCCTTGGTAATGAAACTGATGGGACGGTTTTAAGCTTATGAAACTTTAGCAGTGATTATAATGATGACAAAATAGGACTGTGCTATTGGACTTACCCAAAGTATTCTTGTGCTATACGAACCAATTATTTATCTTATTAATCAACCTGTTTCAATTTCCCCATTTCTAAACCCTTTCAGTGTATCCTGAGAATGTACTCTGATACATCGTATCATGACTATTAGTTCAACCTAAAAGAGCCAAGGTTTTCTGATTTGGCATGGTGGTGCACAACTGCAGTTCCAGCACTCTGAGGCTGAAGCAGGATCATTGTCATGTGTCGGAGGCCTAGGCTACATAGTGAGCTCAAGGCTAACTTCAACTACATAGCGACACACTCTCAAAAAAAATCTGCTTTGATTATTCTAAACATAATAGTCTTCTGAAGCAATGTATTCAAAATAATATCTATCTCAATTCCAATAATGTACACAAAAATACACTTTAAATTGTCCTAAAATCAGAAAGTGATAGTGAAGAGAAAATTTAAAAAGTAGTACAAAGACTAAGACTAACAAATACAGTTAGGTGATATGATGTAACAATCATATATAGTTTCTTTGAAATTAAAAAAAAATTGTTGCTATGTTAAAAATAAACATAATGCGCAACTCAAAATTTAAGCTTCCTTAACATAGCACTATAGTTTCAATACGGGATATACATTAAACAGTAAGAAACTAAAGCTAGTCACTAAATGCATTCTGAGAATGTAGTTATGAACTTGGAAATAAGTTTAGCATCCTATTTTTCATACAGCAAAATATATTTTAGATAATTAAGGAAATAAAAATGAAAAACAGACAGAAACCTGTTTTTAAAAAAATGAAATAAATATTTGTTGAATGCCTAGAAGCAAAAGGATTAACTAACTTAGCAAGGATAATACATATGAGAAAAAATAAAAATTAAGCTAAACAAACATAAGACTTCTATGCAAATTCTGAAACTCGTGAGATTACTATCATACTTTAGATATATCTATAGAAAACAGTAAAGGCATAGATCTTTATTGTATTATGAACTTGTCTTTACTGGTAAACACTCCTCGATAAAGGAGGGAATACAACGTTTTATATCAAGAGGCATTCTTAGGTAATCATGTTTATTGATTGTACAACTAACCAGTAAGCATGCCAATCCTGCATTACTGGTATAATGAAAATAATTAGTATAATGAAAATACAAGATAAAACATTGAGACATAATTGTTTTCCTGTTATATTTGTCCACCTGATACCATTTAACACAAAGGGTGAAGAATCAAGCTCAAAATGGTTTTTTTTTTTTTTTTTTCAAATAGATATCATGTAGCCAGCATGAGTCAAAGTCTAAACTTTTGATTATAGAAAAGATTGACGGAGGGACAGAGACTAATCCAAAAGAGATGGGTGCTACAGAGTGCTAGGCCATGCGAGGGATGGAACAGCTGCCCAAGTACTAGGAGCTCTACCCAGAGGTGGACGGTCTGTGTTAGTGCTTCAGGAAATTGTATCTCTTCTTTCTTTTCTTTAAAAATGAAAAAGAAATATATGGAGATATTTGAGTTTCTTTTGATAGAGTTTCCATACTTGGTGGCAACAGGGACGGAGGTGTTCCTCGGGGGCAGTTCTCCATGCCGTGAAAACCCATGAGTGGATGGGTGAATAAAATGATAAACAGATGGAGAAGTTCAGCACAGGAGTTGGGAAAGGGAGGTGCCATAAAGGAACTTCACCCGCTCAGTCATTTCTTGGGCTAAAAGTTTTTCACTTTAATTAATTAATTAATTAATTGGTAGAGGGTCTCTCTATGCAACTTGGATTTACAGTGATCCTCCTGTCTCAGCTTCTCCAGCACTTAGATTACAGGTGCACGCCACCATGCGTGATTTCAGTGGCCTGCACAACACACCTGGAGTTCTGTGGCTGGCAAAGCACACAGCACCGGGTATCGAACCCCAGTCCTTATGCTTGTCAGGCAGGCATTTAGGCAGCTGAGCTATCTCCCCAGCCCATAGGGCTAAAAGTTTTTTAATCATTTTCTGCTGAGGGTTTTTTTTTTTTAGTTTATAGAAAATATGTAAGAAATAAAATTAAAGATCTTCTCTCAAGATTAGTTCACCAAATTATTGAGCCAGTCACACTAATTAAATTTACCTGTCTCTTTGCTCCAGACCTACCTCAACACCACTGTCCATGAACACACTTTGTGGAATGTAAGACCACCAAGACCAGACCACTCTAGTCCTGGTTATTACTGAAAATGTGGGATGGAGAAGGCTGACCATAGGATACCTGTTTTGACTCTTCATACTAGTGCTGTGAGAAGGAAATGCCTTCCTGACTCAGATCCAACCCACCTGCTAAGATACAAGGAGAACTCAAAGGGCCATGGCTCCTCTTGTATCCGTTGCTGTTTTTATCCTCTACCAACCATAGGAATTTCCAGGGCAGGAGTCTGGGGCATGCACATGCTGGGCAAGGGTGGAACTGAAGCACTTACCCTACATGTGCTTCTGCATGGCTTCCTTTCTCTCCTTAGAGGTACAAAACATGCTTTAAGAATGGTGAAAAAAAGCCGGGCTTGGTGGCGCACGCCTGTAATCCCAGCACTTGGAAGTCTGAGGCAGTAGGATCAGTGCGAGTTCGAGACCAGCCTGAGCTACAAAAGTGAGCTCAAGGCCATCCTGAATTGCATAGTGAGACCCTGTCTCCAAAAGACAAAAAAAAAAAAAAAAAAAAAAAAAAAAAAAAAAAAAAAAAAAAAAAAAAAAAAAGCATAGTGAAAAAAAAATGAGCATGAAAATAATTTGAACTTACTTATAAGAGGGTTCGGAGGGTTCGTTCATTTCCTAATTCTTTTCTGTATCTAACTCAGTATTAAAGGAAACCACAAAATTTTTTCCAGCAAAGCCAATGGAGAATAAATAAGACACTATTTTTAAAAAGATCAAAATAAACTGGGTGTGTTGGTGCACTCTTGAAATCAGTACTTATCTAGCCTTCATAAATAAATATGATATATATATATATCTTGTTTATATGTATAGACATATAAAATAAACATATCTTGATATGTAAAATAAATATATATGATGCATAGATATAGATACCTTGCTTAATCACCTTTAAATGTAGCAAATTATTCATTATTAATTAATTGCTTTTTCCTGGACAACTGGTTGGATCCCTTTGTTAAAGGGTACATTTATAGAAGCCCAATTATTGGGCTGAAAATTTTGAACATTTAAAATGTTCATAGTAGGGGCTGGGGAGATAGTTCAGCAGCAGTGCAGTAAGCACCTGCCTGGTAAGCACAAGGTCCTGAATTCTATCCCTGGTACCACAAGATAAAGAAGGAAAGAAAGAAAGAAAGAAAGAAAGAAAGAAAGAAAGAAAGAAAGAAAGAAAGAAAGAAAGAAAGAAAGAAAGAAAGATTCATGGCATTGATAAATCCCTAATGCAAAAATATAGAAGTAATTCTCTTGTGTTTTTTTTTTTTAAGGCGTTATTTTTAGTTGCTTTGCAGCTGTCTTCCTTTCCTCACTAGTCTACTTGATGAGGGTAGTCAGTACTGACTGAGCAGCTTCCTAGTTCCAGGAGGGAAATGAGGACTAAGGCTGGATGAGGAAGAACAGTGACAGGATGCAAAAGAAATTTTTACCCATAGGATCTTTCTCAAAAGCATGAAAAAATATATAGAGAGACATGTAAGTACTTAATGGGGCAGTAGTGTCTATGATACATGCTTTAGAAGAACCAGAGATAAAATAAAATATTCTTCAAATAATTTGGTTATTGTCTCCAATTATAGTCACTCAAATTTGGGTGTTAACATTTATGGGATTCATTGTTGATAATGATCTTCGGATAACTGACTGATGAATTAAGTCACTCTACATTATAAAAAAAGTTGAAAAGTCAAATCTCAGGATTGATACTAGAACAAAGCCAATGAACTGTGTGATGGTTTGTGCTTCGATGTTCCCCCAAAGCCTCCTGAAGTGGGCTGCTAGAGCTCATGATTGATTTGTGACCCAGTGCTGGGATTGTGGGCCTGAGTGTTACACTCACCCTGATATGGGCAGCCTGTACACAAGGGTGGGGAGGATGAGGCTTGCTTTCTACCAACCCTCTCTTTTTGCCCTTGCTGCTTTTGCTGCTTTGCTCCTCCGTGAACTGTTGCCCTCTGCCCAGTGCCACTCTGCCTTGGAGTCACCTAGGTAAGGACTGAAGCTGCCACAAACCATGAGCTAAATAACCCTCCCCTTCCTTAACTCTGGGTGTCAGGCGTTTTGTCTCCAGTGAAACAGGAAGCGCCAGTAAAGCTGTGGATCACAAAGGTAGAGCTGAGGAGATCTTGGTGGCTGAGAAATGACAGGAGAGATGAAGAGGTGGTCTGAGGGCACCACAGAAGCAGCAACTCTCCAGCTGTGATAGCCTCAAAACTGCAGAAGTGAAAGAATTTCATTTGAGAAGCAAGCCACAGATCACCAGGTTCCAGAATGGCAGTGGCCACACCAGTTCCAGAATGATGACTGCATAGAGGATGTGTTGAATTGGATTTGGGGTGCCAACTAATCCAGGCACTTGACCCTTAGAGCCAAGTGAGAAGGCAGCCTGGCTACTACTCCAGCTGGCAGCAGACTTTGGCATCATCCACATGGCACTGGTTTTAGACACATACAGAATTCAAGAGTTCTGATGTTAAGAAGGCTTCCACCTAGATTTTAGAAGAAGGCCTGGAAGGACAAGCAGTGTGACCTTGTGAGGGCAGTGTGTGGAGCTCTGAGTGTGAAGCAAAAGATGCTGTGGAGATCCCACAAGTTTAGAAAACCCAGGGAAGTGAATTGTCTAATGAAAGCTACAAAGAGGAAACAAAACAGGCCCAAGAGAGAAGCCATGGGAGCTACAACCACCAGAAGTGCCATAGAGGTGGAGCCACATGGAGCTCACAATTGCCCCAGATTGCCCCAGATATTGAGCGTGGAACTACAGGACATAATGTTTGCCCTGCTGGATTTTGAACTTGTGTTGGTCCCGATGCTTTGTCTTCACCTTATTTGTACATTTTGGAATGGTAATATTTACCTTGTGAGTGCTGGAAGTACTTAGCTTTTCATTTGTAAGCTTATCCCATGGCTGTTTGCCTTACATCTTGAAGGAGACTTGGGACCCTGACCTTTCGGCCATGCTGAAACTGTTAGAACTTGGACAACTCTTAGAGATGGACTAAAACGCCTTTTGCATAATTGGATGTGCATGAGTCTTTAGGAAGCCAGGAGTGGAATGCTATGGCTTGTGTCTAGATGTCTTGCCAAAGATGTCTTGCTGGTTCATTCAGTCATAGAACCAGCTTCTAGAGTTTTTGATTGATTCATGGTCTAGTGCTGGGAATATGGATGTTAGTGCTACACCCATCCTGGGGTGCGCAGCCTGCATGCAATGTAAGGGAGGGGAAGAGGCCTGCTCTCTGACACTCCTCCCCTTTTGCTCTTGTTACTTTTGCTATTTTCTGCTACCATGAGCTGTTTGTCCTCTGGCGTGTGCCACTCTGCCTTGGAGTCAGCCAAGGCTGGCCACGTGGACTGAAACCACCACAAACTATGAGCTAAATAATCCCCTCCTTCCTTAATTCTGGGCACCTATTATTTTGTCTCTGCAGTGATAGAAAAGTAGCCAAGACAAAAGGAAAGAACGGACTCCAACTAATCCAGTGGTATTTATTAACCAGGTAATGCATGCCAGCATATTCTTTCCTATTTTATCCCTCTCTAGCATAACATGGAAAGGGAACATTTTCTGAACAATTCTCTAAAATAAGAGGTAGTTTAAGGGAACAGATTAGAAAAGTTACCATCGAAAGAGTTCCACAACAGGATCAGCACCACCCTGGAATCTTCAAGCTCCCTGCTTCCGTTCCATGCTTCACACTCTATAAGGTGCACATCAAGATGCTTTCAAACTGGGTAGAAATTCCTCGGTACAGAATGCTGTTTAGAGACACCATCTTAAGGCTCCTAATTTTTATATTCAGAGTGGAGGCTACCAGTACCTGAGCAAGGATCGGAGCTAACAGAGCCAGCCCACTCCGACAGTCCTGGGAGAGCTGCCCCCACCGTCACAGCCACCACCCACCCCGCTGCTCTGCACTCCCTCATGGAGTGCAAACGCAAAGCCACAGAGCTCTCTGGTGCCATTTATGCTCCCAAATCCCTGATCTGGCCAGGACCGGATTTTACCCAAGACCAGGTAACTGATCAGCAACTTGCACCTTTTGGCTTTGCCTCCCCATCTCTGTGACAGGGCTTCTTAGGACAGCACTCCCTCAACAAGTCATTTAGCCTGAACTTTTTCAGCCTCAGCTTCTGGAAGACCTGTGCTAAGGCAAAGGGAATGCAGTACCTTGTCCATATTTCTATTTATCAGAGCTAAGCATTTCTAATCTTCACAGGGACTCTTCAAAGTAGGAATAACTGTTTTATGAATTGGTACATTAAGACAGGTATGCTAAGGCAGGTCCTAGAAAAAAAAACTGTCACTAAAGAGGAAATGACAGAGGCAGCCTTTATAATTATATGCACGTGGCTAGCCATCTGTAAGGTGGTCCTGTTCTAACTGGCAACACACGTGTACTTTCAGAAGAAACTCAGAGATAAGAAGTCAGAACCTGTAACTTTCCTAAATCATATCATAAAGTCGCTGTCCTAAATCTTGAAAAATAAGCAGTCATTTCTGATGCATTTTACATGGACTACATTCAACAAGTGTTTTTCAATTAATATGTCTAAAGACTCTCAGATCTTAAGAACGCAAGTCCTGCAGGCTGAGTCATTATTTGAACCTTCCTCTAAAGTTAAGGTCCACATCCTCAGAAAAGAGATTTTTGAACTGAACGCCGATCATATTCCTCTACCTCACCTTCCAGTTAGGTAGGATAAGACCAACAGCAGAACTACAAATTATATAAACCTAGAAATCTGAGAGAATATCCTAACTGAGTTGGAGCTTCGTGAATCAACCATTAGTTTAGAGGTGAGCTTTCTTGCCCAAATATGCACTAAGGGGGAAACTGTCTAACTTAATCAGGTGGAATAAAATTTAATCAAGCATGGACTGGATTTTAAGCAGTTGCAACATTAGAGTATGCTATAGTTCACTGGTTGGTTGACATTAAGTAGATCTACCTTTAAAACAGGTAACTAAGACATACAAAAAAAATGAATGTTTTATTATACAGGTCTTGCTTTGACTTGACCTTGATCACCCAGCAAAAAAGGATTAATTCTAATGCATGAAACGCAGAGCTAGATTGATGAGATGAGCTGTAGGAGGCTTGGATCAATAGCCTCCAAGATTGCAAACTTCACTGGTGGCCCACTGCAATTGTGGAACATTGGACTGTGCATGCATCTGCTCCCTCTTAATTCAAAGAGAATAAATTAATTAATTAATTACTTCTTTTTTTCTTCTTAGCAACATCAATAGGAAGGTGGGTCATGCCCACACACTGTGCTCTGTAGAACTATTGTGAGGACAATATGCAACGTGTCAACTGTTAAAAAAAGAAAGGGAGAAAAAAAAGTAATGTTTATTGTAAGTGTTAATGTTTAATTGTTTGATCAATCTTATATACCTATATCTATTAATCTAAACTGATCTGATGATGAAAATATGTAATATAACCATT
>PVJA010018786.1:0-33579 GCA_004027025.1 Myocastor coypus
CTAGGAGTGAACCTAACCAAGACTGTGGAAGATTTCTATGCCAAGAGAGTATAGTACTATGAAAAAGGAAATGGAAGAAGACATCAGAAAATGGGAAGATACTCCCTATCCCTAGATTGGCAGAACCTCTATTGTAATAATGGCTATACTTCCAAAATTGATGTACAAATTTAATGTCACTACAATCAAAATACTAACATTTCTCACAGTACTAGAGGAAGCAATCTAAAAATTTGTGTGGAACCAGAAGAGATTCAGAATAGCAAATGCAATCCTAGATAACAAGAACAAGGCAGGAAATATCATAATCCAGGATTTGATATATTACAAAGCTATGATGATTTAAAAAAAATAAGCATGGTAATGGTGAAAGCAAACACGATCAAAGGAATAGAATACAGGATACAAAAATGTGTAAATTCAGCTATCAGATCTTTAACAAAGGGGTCAAAAACGTGCTAGCAGAAAGATGGCCTCTATAATGGTGCTAAAAGTGGCTATTGACATGCAGGAGACTGAATCTCAACTCAAAACTCTCAACGTGTACGAATCAAAATCATCATGAACCAAAGATTTAAACATTAAAATAGAAACAATGTGCTGGAAGATAAAATTGGTAAAGCCCTTGAAGACATAGGCATTGACAAAGACTTTATGAACTGAATTCTGTGCAAGAAATAACATCATCAAAAATCAGCAAATGGGCTCATATCAAATTGAAAAGTTTCTGCACAGAAAACAACAGAAGAATGGAAAAAAGTTTATTAATTATTACTTAGAGGACTAATATAGAAATATTATATAGAAAGAGTTCAAAAATTTATATGCCTCTAAAACACAAAAGACCCAGTCAAAAATGGGCAAGTGGAGTGAGTAGACACTTCTCAGAAGAGAAAGTACAAGTGACAAATAAATACAGAAAAAAAAAAAAAAAAGCACATCACTGGCCATTACAAAAATGCAAGTTAAAACAACTTACTCTTCTCTCTTGTTGGATCAAATACTCTACACTGAAAATTAAGGAAGTAGAGGTTATTTAGCTCACAGTTACTGGAGGTTTCAGTCCATACTCAGCTGGCTCCAAGACAGAATGGCACGGCAGAGAGCAAAGCAAGTGGCAGCAGCTCAGGCTGCTAGCCAGCTTCTCTCCCCTCCTTACATTGTAATTACAGGTGAATTACCTGCCTCGGGGGCAGGTGCAACGTCCACTCCCACAGTAATCAATCACAAACTCTAGAAGCTGCCCCATGACTGCACAAGGCTTTGGGGGGACAACTAGATATAAACCATAACAACAACCCTTAGATTCCATCTTACTCCAGAAAAATTAGATACTGTGAAATCAACAACAAATGCTTGTTGACTACATTATTGGTAGGACTGTAAACTATTAAAATCACTATGAAAATCAGTATGGAGATTTTTTTAAAGATTAAAACTAGGCTGGGGAGATAGCTCCATGGCACAAGTGCCTGCCTGGCAAGTGCAAGGTCATGAGTTTGAACGCTAGTCCCACCAGAAAAAAAAAAAAAAGACTAAAACTAGAAATTCCATTCGACTGAGCTATTCCCTTTCTAGGTATCTTCCCTGAAAGAATTAAAAATATAGTATTCTAATTACACACATTTATACCTGCACAATTCACAGTAGCTAAATCTTAGAAGTGACTGATAAGACCATCAACAAATAAATGGATAAATGAAATATATTTATATGCAGTGGAGTGCTACTCTAACATAAAGAAGGATAACAAGTCATTTTTAGGAAAATGGATGCACCTGGAGACTATAGAGTTAAATAAATAAAAAAAAAATACAAGCATAATTATTCCATGATTTCTCTTATATAAAATAAAATATAAATGAAAAGTAAAATATAGCTAGATAATAGGAAACAGGGTGATAGATCTTTTGCAAATGAACAGAACCATTTCCTCCTGGGAGCACAAAACTCTAGACTTTTCCAGGAATTAATTAGTGTTTGATTTTCTTCTGGAAGAGTCATTCCAGCAGTACTCTAGATGAGGCTTTTGTCATTTCTATCTTTATTGTATCAGTGACAATAATAGTAGCTATAATTTATTGAATCAAGCCAAGGGATAATTGCCCTAATTGTTGCCTAATTTAATCTTGAAATAGGTCTCTGTGGTTGTTTTCTAATACTGTAGCTACTGGATAAATGTAGCTCTTGAACACTTGAAATGTTTAAATGATGTGGTGCTAGGGCTGGGGAGATAGCTCAGGGGCACAAGGGCCTGCCTGGCATGTGCAAGGTCCTGAGTTCGATGCCCCATTCTGGAAAAAATCACTAAATAAATAAATGATGTGGTGTTGGCATAAGATACAACTAGTATGCTAAAGCTTAGTACACCAAGGAAGACATTTTGTCAATATTTTATTTTTAGCCGGGCGTGGTGGCGCACGCTTGTAATCCCAGCACTTGGGAGGCTGAGGCAGGAGGATCGGTGAGAGTTCGAGACCAGCCTGAGCTACAAAAGTGAGCTCAAGGCCAGCCTGAACTGCATAGTGAGACCCTGTCTCAAAAAAAGACCAAAAAAAAAAATTTATTTTTAATTATTATATATATTATATTAATATTTTATAATTTATTACTTTTATTAATAATTTGCTACTCATTTTGTATTTATTACAGGTAATTAATGATTGATTGCCACCGATAGTCAACAAGGCTACCATGGGGCTTTGAAATATGATAAAGATGAGGACGCTTGAAATTGTGCTTGAACACTCAAGGAAACAAGAGCATAATTCGAGGCATGAAAATGACCAAATATCTCCCTCTCCTAGACAACTGGTGACTATTTCTTCATCAGTTATTTTTATTTTCTCCACATTTATTTTTTTTTCACTTCCTAGATTAAAATTATTGAGGTGTGATACACTTGTCCCTGCCTGGATACAGTACCCAATCCAGACCCAAACCACACTTCTTTGAATTCTCAGATGGAACACAAGTTCAAATTCTATAGCAACCCCTGCCAGTCTGCTCTTGGCGACGTTCTCCATGACTCCTTGTGATACGCCATGCACCAAGCCACCTAAAGAGATGTGTTTAATTACACTGTATTTCCAATGGTTTCTGGCTAGAGGACTTTACCTGCTCCCATTATAGCAGGTAAGAAAATAGACAAATAGAGGTTAAAAACTCACTAAGGCCACACCAGGTATGAGGCTGCTAGGAGTGGCCTCAAACCTGGCTCCCCAGCAGATTGTGGATGGGACTCAAGTATTCATATATTTTGAGAAGATTGTCACAATGATAAGAAACCAAGATTGCCAAACATATAAATAAGTCTATAATAGTGCTTTTCACATTTTTAACATCCCTATTGATCACTTGGGAATCTATTGAAGATGCGGGGTCTGGTTGCAATCCATACATCATGTGTTGATTCCCAGGTAGAGGTGTTAGGAGGTAGGGCCAAGCTGGAGGAAGTGGATGATTAGGGTTGTGTCCTTAAATGGTGCCCTGAGATCCCACAGCCTCCCCACTTCCCTGCCTATCTCTGTCTTTCCTTTTCCTTTCTGACTGCCTCAAGTCAACCAGCACCACAGTACTCTAATCTTCCCACTTCATCTTCTGCCCCGCCATAGGCCCAGAAACAGCACAGCCAGAAGACATGGACTGAGCCTTTCCTCCTGTAAGCTGTTTTTCTAAAGTATTCTGTGATGGCAGCACAAAGCCGCCTGACACACTGCCTTAATAGCGCCGTACGTAGCTTGAGATCCTGCTTTTTAGTAAGCTTCTAGATGCTACTGACCCACAGGCCACCTTTGAATAACAAGATCTAAAATTCCTCACATCCGAACTACTGCCTTTCTACAAACGTGCTTTGTTTCTCTATCAAAAAATAATTTTTTCATTTATTTAGCACCTATCACTCATTTAACGCTGCAGTAGTTACAGGGATCCAGCACTAACCCAGACAGAGTGTCTCTGCCTGCTCAGACTCTGGGGGTTGAGAAGGAGCCATCAATCAGTCTGTGGTTAAAGCAGGGAACCTGGGAACCTTGGGTTGTATTCTGTGCCTCTGACGTAGTTTTAGGATGTTGACAATGGCTGGGAAGGACCCTGGCTTCTTCCTTCCAGCATCGACATTTCACTATTTCCCTCTCTCTTAAATATTATGATGTTGGGAATCCTCTGATTTTTTTTTTTCCAGCAGCTTTTGTTTGCTGAAACAGCAATAATATAGGTGGAAAAAGAAAACCAATATATCCAAGGTCATGAAAATAGAAAGCATCTAATTATTAAAAAAAAAAAAAAAAACTGCAGCAATTTTAATGCAATTTAAAATTAAATTATTTAGTCTGTAGGAGATAATCCTCCCAAAGATTATCACAGTTTCAAAGTAGGTCAGATTCTGTGACTGCTGTCTCTAGACTGTACCTATAATAAATGAGACTTAAACGTTTCCGCTGCTTTTGCATTCAAATGGCTTTGATATGAAATTTTAATTACTCTTCAAAAGGCATTGTATGTGTGCTGTTGGGAGCTTGGAGAACTTGTTAACTCTACTGCTTTTGTTTCTCTGGAATGTCAGATAGGCAGATCCATTTTATTTAAAGCTGGAGATTTTCTTCAGTCGTATGATGTGAAAAAGAGAAAGCATCCTTTTTACTAGAAACTGGCTCAACTCTGTCAACTGGCCGTGGTGTTATTCCTGTCAAGCACAAGACTTCCGCAGAATAGTGATGCCCGTGACAAGAAAAGTCAAAACAAGACCATTCTATGATCATATCCAAAGGCGAACAAGGTATCAACACTGCCCAAGCCACAAAAATGGCCAAACATCTCTTACCTTGGCCAATATGAGTGAGTGCTTCTCCAGCACCACTTCCAACTCTAACCTTCATCAATCTCCCACCTTTACATAGGATTGATGAATACACTCTGTCACAGGGTAGCTCTCGGCATGTCACGGCCACTCATGACATCTATTGAATAACCTCTATATTCCTGATTTTGTACATGCATACTTCTCTGTCCACTCTTCCCCTATTTTTCTATCTTTGCATGCACTGATCTTAATGAAAGGAAAGCTCACTTGGATCTTCCCAGCCCTGCCCTCAGCACCAGAGCACAACATGCGGAAAAACAGGCCCCTGAAGTTCAGTGTTCACATGTGTGACATTTATAGGACAGATCGTGCATGGTATTTTCCTGGTGATAATCTGGAGCAGTGTCAAAATCTAAGGAAGGCAAGATGAGTTTAAGATGGAAACCAGGAACTTGAGGCAAAAGACAAAAGGCAAAGAGGGAGTACATAGGAAAGAAGGTGTCCCCAAGGAAGCCTTGACTTACAGTGGAAGTCTTGACTTCCGCTGGGACAATGCGGTTTTTCAATGCCTCTGAGATGGACAAGAACAGAAGGAAAGGAACACTTGTTGTGGAGCCCATGGTATGGCTGGATGCTCTGCATGGCAACACTCAGACCTGAGCCACCCCATTCATATGCCTTTCTACAATATTTTCTAAAGGGATTTATTTAACATGAAAGCAATACCAACTAGTTTTGAAGCAGTGGAGAATCCCATAGCCACCGAGTACTAAGCCATTCCTCCATCACTGTTACCAGAGACACTAGTTAGCTATGGAACCTTTCCACTCCCTGATCCACCACCTTCTGCCTTATCAGTCATGCTGCCTTCTGCTTCTGTACCTCCAATGACTTGGAACGTTCACTGCTTCTCTCCCTTCCACCTATCATCTGTACTTTCCTGAAATTTACCTTCAGTGTTAACGAGGGAAGCCTCTATGCTGAGGAGAAAGCTAAGAGCGTGGGTCAGAGCTCCCACCAGGCAGAGGAGAGCATTTCACCATGGACTGTATGGTAAGCTGAGTTGCATACAGGTCCTGATCTTAGAGCCTGTGAATGTTTATCTTTTATGGTAAAAAGAATTTTACAGTTGTGATTAAATTAAGGATCTTGGGGGCCAGGGAGATAGCTCAGTAGAATAAGTGCTTGGTCCTGGAAAGTGCAGGGTCCTGAGTTTAATCCCTGGTGCTGCAAAACAAACAAACAAATAAATGATCTTGAGGAGGGGAGAATCTCATGGGTTATTCAGGTGGGCCTGAGATGCAACCATGTACATCCGTCTGTGGCAAGGTAGGCAGAAGGAGCTGACAGACTGAGATAGGAGATAGGATGTGACAGAATTGGCAGGATGCTAAACAGGGCAACCAACTACAAGATCCCAGCATAGTGTCAAATAGCTCCCAGGACCTTCTGTGGGCTCCCACAGCACCACCATAACTCTTCACAGTAGCTCATCCTATGTCTTCTAGACCAGGGTACACTTTTATTTTTGCTCTTTCTTGCTCTTGTTCAGCCCCAATTTGCTCTGCAAAGCTAGTTTCTCCCTTACCTCTCACTTTTAAAATGAATGTTGGGGGCTAGGGAGATAGCTCAGCAGTCTAAGCACCTGCCCGGCAAGCATAAGGACCCAGGTTCAATTCCTGGTACCTTATGCCATGCTGGCCCTGGAGTCTCACAGCCTCCAGGCATGATGGCACATGTCTATAACTCCAGCTCTGGAGAGGCTGAGACAGGAGAATGACTGCGAGTCTGAACTACATAGCAAAACCCTGAGTCAAATAAATGAAATATTTTTTTAAATCTAAAGAAAAAATAAAATAAAATTTTGCCACCATTTTTGACTTATCTCATTCAATTCTTCATTCAAGGTAAAAATGACCAGAAGTATGTTTAGTTGGAAAGCCGTTTCTGAAAGAACTACCTGGCAATGTTTTTGTGAGTTGCCCAGGTTAGATCTTAGGTACTGAGGAAGCCAATGTCAAGCCCATGTGGGCCCACTTTCTGTTTCTTCCTAAAATGCCACTGGTAGGTACTAGGTGCAGCAGAGAAATAAGTAGAAGGAAGAAGAGAAAGGGGCTTTATTTTCTTTGAGGACACAGAAAGAATGTGGGGAAGGGTGAGGAATTCTCTGGATTGGAACCAAGGGAGGCTGAGGCTTTTATGGCCTTTTGCCAGGGGTGGAGTTTGGAGGAGCTGATTGGAGGTCTTCCCTGAGGCGGTGGGAAGGATGGAGGTAAATTTTGTCCTGGGCTAAGTTGGAGAAGGCGAAGGTGATACTGGAAAGATGTGCTTTTGTTTTAAGGACCTCAGCTATATTTGATGACCGCCATAGTGATTTTAGCAATTCATATTAGGGCCAGAACCTATCAGCCACAAGGTTTATTTTCTCCTTCTCTTCCTGACTCTATTCTCTGTGCTAAGGTTTGAGGACATCTCTTCTCATGGCCAAGAAATGGGGAAAAGGAATGCAGGCGTTTGTCTTTCCTTCTAGCCACTTGCATTTGCTTTGTAGGCTCATGTGTTTGTTTGTTGTATATTTTACTATACCTTTTGGAAATTAGCATGGACTCCACTTAACTGTAGTTTGCAAATGCTTTTTCTTGGTTTGTATTTTGGGATACAGGACTACCAACTTGTCTTGTTGCACAACTATGTATAACTTTGAGGTGGAAAACAATAGAAGAAATTTTATTTTTCTTGCCACATGAAAGAAAACTTGTGTACTGTCCTGTTAAAAACTCATGCAGCCTTTGCCAGTGTTTCAGTTACCTTTTCACTCATTGCTAGGATGAAATACACAGCACCCTAAATTAAGGAAGGAAAAGTTTATTTAGTTCACAGCTAGTGGAGGTTTCAGTCCATGGTAGCTGACAACAGCAAAGCAAAGGGAAGAGACATGGTTGTGGCTTCTTGCAAGCTTCTCTCCCTTCCTTCCACAATGTCCATGAAGACCAGAGCTCCTCCATGGAAGTGGGGCCCTTCCTTCCATGCTCACTGCAGACTAGCACTCCTTCGAGGAAGTGGCATGCAGAATCCTTCCTCAATTTATATACCATTTTTGTGTTGAGTCATTCTAGAGTAGGCTCTCCACACTTTAGGCAGAGGTCTCCATACCCCAGGGAGGGTCCTCCACACCCCAGGGAAGGGTCTCCACACCCCAGGGAGGGGTCTCACACCCCAGGGAAGGGGCCTCCACACTCCAGGGAGGGGCCTCCACGCTCTAGGACCTAGAGTTGTTAAATAGACCCAGCCAAGCTTCCAACCCTCAAGTTGACATAATGCATCGACCACAACTACCTCAGCCAGTGGAAAACCATTGAGAGGCTCAGCTACAACCTGAGGACCACAGTGGAGGTCCTGGGCAAATGCAGGCACCGAAGGTACCTGTACAGTTGCCTATAGGCATGCCCAAGAAGAGTTCCTGGTGGTACATGACCACCTTATCATAGCTCTGGGTGGGCACATGAGGATAAGACTTGTACATTATTGGAATTGACCTCATGGCTGCCCAGTGCTGCTCAACCAGGCAGTGCACAGGGCCTAACTGCTCTGCTCCATGGTAGTGGTAGCATGCCCTGCAGCCAACCAGCCTGCCCACTGAGGCAAGGTGCACCAGAGCCAACCTTGTTCCTCTACCACTATGCATACCGCTCCTCAGCACTGTTCTCTCCCCACCCAAAAGCCTGCTTGAGGCTTCCCTGCTTAAATGCAGATAAATTAAAGACCTATGGCTACTGGCTGAACAAAATAACCCTTAATAACACTTGAAAGCTAATTAAAGTGACAGTGAATAAAAATAGAGCCACCTCTGTTCTTCATCCTTTTTCCATCAGACTAAATGCAAGATATGTTTTACCATGTGGTCAAAGAGTGGTTCAGCTAGGTGGCTAAAGAAATTTTGCCATTAACTAAAAAGTTCTGCCATTACCTCATGCAATTTAAAGGTCTAGCCCAAGCCAGCATCCCTCTTATCTCTAAGGATTTGATGGGCCTCAATACGGAGACAGAAGCTCTCGAGGAGTTTTCTTCTGTGCCGTGTTCTCCTACTGTACTGCTCTAAGGTTCAGACAGAGATGTCTGTCAGGTCACCTCCCTCTGTGTGGGATGCCAACTTATAGCACCAGGCCAAGCTGTCTCCTCTTTAGGTCCCTAGACAAGCATATGGGAAATCTACTGAACTTCATCACTACACAGATCAAAGTGACTGTTACGAGCCCTCATCCTTGATGAATGGAACAAGTTTGATCCTAACAATTTAAAATAAGAACAGCGTATTTATTGTTGTAATATGGTCTGGGCTCAGTATGCATAGGGAAGTGGCAGAAAATGGATATTGGATGGTATTTTAAACTGTGAGACTATTCTTCAGTTACAGTGTTTCTCTTGGAACATAAAAGGTACAGCGAATTCCCATGTTCAGGCCTTCGTGATCTTTGAGATATTTAAAAAAGCTATGACGCTTAGTGCAGGCTTCAAGGGAAAAAAGATACCCTCAAGAATACTGTTCTGAGATATCCCCTGTTGCCTCGCAGGGGACTCCAGTCTCACTGGTCTAATTCCAGATGATAAGTAGATTAGGAGTCTTAAGAGACTTCTAGCTTGCGATCCTCAGACCAACAAATTGGGCCTACCCCTCCCCCCCGCCTCAAATGACCAGGGTGCTTCGTTCGTTACAGCACAGTGTCCCACAGGAATGCAACATATCTCAGTCCCTTTGATAGCCTCCTCAGGCAACCCTAGGTCTCACTGGGTAGGCACTGCCAGCTTTAAGCCTTGTGGGTCAAACCTCAAAGTGGCACTTTCTACTATTCTGATTCACAATTTGTCCTACTCCTAAGACAAGTCCCGGGGTGGAAAAGAATATTCAAGTACAGGTCTCTTTTTAAGATGCAGACGTCCGGCATGCAAAGAATAACTAGGTCAACTGTCAGGAGATCCTAATAAATTTGCAGATGGGTTCCAAACTTTGATCCTTTTTTTATTACCCGGGAAAGATGTCTATGATAGATCCATTAAAGATCAACTGGGAATATCCAGATGAACTGAGTTAGTGTGGTTCTCTGGTCATGGAAAACCCACCTGAGGATTGTGCCAAAATGGCATAAAGGAGGAACAAAGGGGAAGAATGTGTGCTGCAGATTTTCCTGAAGAAATTTGCCATGGCTGGTTGCTCAATATGAACACAGCTGTTCTCATTCGCAGGGGACCACTAGTCCTCGCTGTTGCCAGGGCTGGCTGTGATTCACTTTGGGGAAGCACTGACCTTTGCCTTGACCATCACTTCCTAGCTTGAGTGCAGATCCCTCAACCTTCTGGCACAGATCCTTCACCCCATCCATGCAGACTTTCCAGCTTTCACCGCTGGCCTTTGGGCTTTCCCAGTGAACATGAGATATGAACTTGCATGTGACATTGCTGCGTGAGACATTTCTATGGGATCCATGTTCTCTGCTGGGTTCTTGGGTGTCTAGCATGTGGACAGATCTCTTGCACTCTTCTACAACTTGTTTTTTGTGTGAACATTATAAAATAATCCTACAAATTGTATGACATGAGTTAAATCTATTCCTCTACAAACTCTTAGTAAAATAATGTTCCATTCATCTTGGCTACTTGCTGTACCTCAAATGAAAGACAAAGAATCCTACAAGAAGCTAGGAGCTATGCAGATAGACAATATGCTTGAAGAAGGAAAGAGAACACTCTGGAGAGGATATTCCCCCTTTAACAAAACCAAATGGAGACTTTAATAATAGTCATGAACTAAAAATCATATCTAATATGCTAGCTGCTCTTATGTGGCTACAAAGATGCATTTGCAATGCCTGTTAATTATGATAAAGTGAGTGGGGTCATACAGAGCACAGAGGCAAGCCCAGCTGTTTTTTCGTACCTGATTAGCAGAGGACTTTCACAAATATACAAATATAGATCTATCTTCTAGGAAAGGAAAAGCACTAATGGGACAATGTTTCATCTGTCAGTCAGTCCCAGATATTTGGCATAAGGCACAAAAGCTTTAGTCAGGTCCATGGATGTCTACTGCCCAATTGCTGGGCACAGCCTTTTCTGCATTCCAACAGTCAGGACCCAGAGGAGGGACAAAAGAAAAGGTTAAGAACATGGCTGCTACAATTGCTTTAAACCCACCTAGGTTGTCTAAAGAAAAACCTAGGGAATACTGAGGAAAAGGTTTCTGGTTCAAATGCAAAGGAGCTAGGCCCTGAGAACAAAATTATACTAAGACTCTTTATGAATCCTGCTCTGTGTTTGAGGCAGCTAATGTGCCTGACTCAGGACAAGGGAAGTCTGACTGACCCCACTCCAAGAGAGAGGCTAGGCCAGACGAAACCCTCACTTATTAAAAATGCACAAGGGAACCTACAATTCCCATGTCACATTTATTACCATTTTCTCTAAAGGACTCTGGGTAACCTTGGAATCATGGGTAAGACTGTTAAATTACTTCATTCTATTTTGATTTCCTTCCCTAAAAACCCCTCCTCTGTATCTATAGCCATAGTTGGAATCAAGGGAACTCCTAGTCAGAGATCTTTTGTCTCTCCTCTGACCAGAAGTTAGTCACTCTCATAAACACATAATCTCCCAGACCTATGTTGGCAGATAAACATCAGTGACCTGCCCCTTCAAGATTCTGAGGAGGTGTGGCTCACCGCAAAATAGCCTTGCCCCAGAAAAACACTGAAGGTCAGGCTATACAGTTTTCATGTCACAGTATATCATTAGAACTAAACCTCTTCCTCTTTCTTCAAACCAGCCAGAGAGCCACAACACCCTATAGTAGCAGAGAGCACATAATCCCTAATAGATATGGTCTACAAGTCCTTCCATCTTGAGGAAGCCTTAGAAGACAGAGACCTTTACTCCTTTGGCACCCCATAAAGAATTCTGAGGATTTATGTCTCTTAGGAGGAAATGTGAGAGGGCATGGCAAAGCTGACTGGAAAGTAAGCAGACCAGCCAATTATAAGACCCCAGGATGGTGTCAAATAATTCCCAAGAGCTTGTATGCAGAAATTCTGCTACAAGATGTGGACAGAAATAGATGCCAACGGGAGCCCATTAGCATAAATGTTCATAGTAACCCACTCTGTCTTCTAGGCCAAGGTGTTTTTGATTTTGTATTTTCTCTTTTTTTCTCTTGTTCAGCTCAAGTTCACTCTGCAGAGCTAGGTTCTCCCTTCCCCTTTCACCTCTCACTTTTAACATAAACTTTTGGCGCTATTTTTGGCTGGTCATGTTCAATTTTTTGTTCAGGGCAAGAAGCACTGGAAATATGTTTAGTTGGTAAGCCACTTGCAAATGAGTTACCTGGTAACAAGACAAAAGAGAAGGCAGTGGAAGCAGAGATTGGTGCAGTGCAGGAGCAGCCAAGGAGCCCTGGCCACTACCAGAAGCCAGGAAAGACAGAAATGTATCACCCGCTTCCCCGGCTCCCAGAGGAAGTGCACCTCTGCAAACATCTTGAATGGAGCATCTGTGTTCTAGATCCAAAATGTACTGCATTTTTGTTGTTTAACTCACCATGCTTGTGCTAATTTGATACGTCAGCCTTAGAAAACCAGTCCAGAGATACTCCTGCGTTTATTTCGTCTAGTTGCTTCCCTACGCAGGTAGGTAGAGTTCAGAAACAGCCAGCCAAATAGGCTAAAAGCTAGAGAGAGCTATGAGCAACTCATCCTAGACACAGAGAGAAGCAGCAGCATGGAGCAGCAAGGCAGGTTCCTGCTTGTCTCTCTACTCTTACCCTGCCCTTGGTAAAAGATAAAAGGGCGTGGGGTGGTATGTCTCCACTCAACAGGAAACAGGAAGTTCAGGAGTTCAGATGAGCTCAGAAACCCTTAGCTACAAACAGGTATTCCTTTGGGTGGGAGAGGGCATTTTTGGAGTAGGCAAAGCCTTGGGTGGAATGACCTTTCCTGAAACGTCAGGGCCCAGGAAAACTCGCAGAATCTGGTTACATAAGCCTCAGAGGGCTAATCTAGGGGAGGTCAGGTAATTGACACTGCTGAGGACTGCTTGTGTAGCGTGACTAGAAGCACTAGGTGCTGAAACCTTTTACCGAAAGCCAGTTTCTTTTCAGGAATGCTCGCTGAATTCACCCAATGCCAGTGGGTTTTGTCCAACTGAAGCCCACAAACAAAAATTTTCAAGTGGATAAAGATGTCTCTGGCCTGAGACCAACCCTTTCCTCAGGCTAGTGTAAATGGAAGAACAAAAACAAGCAAATCCTCCAGAGTGAGGAACCAAGCTGAGCCTAAAAGGAGACTTAGGTCTTCTAAAGGAGCAGTTCTCATCCTTTCAATAATTATCATAACTCAAATATATAACGATATTGTAGAAGATCTTTAAAATAGAGAATGGGGTAAAATATATGGTAATTGATTTATTGCATCCACCTACTGTCAGGATTTCAGTGTTTCACACCTGTTTTCCTTGTTAGAAAGCTACAAGGAGAAAGGAATACAGTTCTCAGCCACCATTCTTCAGGCAGCTGCAGCCCCGCCACTCACCCTAAAAGGCTCTTCCTTGCAGCTGTTTCCATGACAGCACTTCTCAGGGTCTAATCACAGGTTTCAGTACTGCTTCCTTGTATGATGAATGCCTCTCCAAGAGGAGGGGCTTTGTCTTGTTCCCCATCCCAGCATACATGCAGTAAATTAATTGGATAGATGGATAAAACCAGGATACTCCCCTTTGTCTAAATGTATCTTGGGTACTTCTTAAAGGCTTATTTAGTTGTTTTACTTAATATATATATATATATATATATATATATATATATACATAATTAGTATGCAGTTTCTACTGAGAAACTAAAATGAATGCCTGGTTGTTTGGCCTCCTCTGTCCACAGTAGACCTGCTCCATCTGGGAGCTGATCTCTGACTGCTCCTGCCCCTGGTTGGCCACTTCATGGCTTCTGCCTGATTGGCATGCAAGGCAAAGCCTCAACATAAGGGGAAAAAAAAAAATGACAAAGAAGGGACTGAGCATGGCTACGAACAGTGGAAATGAAATCAAGCTCAATTTGCATAAACAGTGCCAATTAGTGACATTCAATCAAAGTGGCAAAACCCATATCTTATCACAGATTCTCATTATACAGTTTATTTGCAAATAGCCTCATCATTAAAATTTCTCACTGAGCTTAAAACTAAAATTCAAAGGTTTTTAAGGTCACTTCCCAGTTTGTGAAAAGCTTGGGAAAAACTTGTCCTCTGGTGGGAGCACTTAGCACAAGTCCCTTGTCCTCTGGTGGGAGCACTTAGCACAAGTCCCTTGATCTCTGGTGGGAGCACTTAGCACAAGTCCCTTGTCCTCTGGTGGGAGCACTTAGCACAAGTCCCTTGTCCTCTGGTGGGAGCACTTAGCACAAGTCCCTTGATCTCTGGTGGGAGCACTTAGCACAAGTCCCTTGTCCTCTGGCGGGAGCACTTAGCACAAGTCCCTTGTTCTCTGGTGGGAGCACTTACACAAGTCCCAGAGATCAAGCAGGAGAGTGCTTGGAGTCCTTATCTCAGTGTTCATGCTGTTAACCCACGTGGTTTGCATGCCTAGTCGCTGCCACATTCCCCACGTTTTCATACTTTTTTATTGGCAACCTTACTGCATAAATCGATATTCAGCATACCACTAACATCGTCAAGCCATCCTAAGTAACAGACAACTGGGACCTGTTTATGGAAAGAAGGACATTATTCAGGCTGAAGTTTTAGTGCTGTTGGCTGTAAGTTCAACGTTAATGAATCAATAATATATTAATAGGTGCCGTTGAAGAGAAACACATAAAATAAAACTACACATTGATTGGTTGAAAGATGTTGTGACCAGAAGACCAGAAACCTTACAAGTGTACATAATCAGGCATTTGTATCACAAGTTTCCATGCCCACGAATTTGACCAGATTGCAAAGTTTTGAGAAAGATTTCTATTAGGAACACGAAAAGATATTTTCCCTCCTGTTATTGTTTTCTAAGCAACACAATATAACAACAACAGGGGTTGGGGAGATAGCTCAGTAGAATAAACGCTTGCCTGGCAAGGGGAAGGTACTGAGTTCAATCCCTAGTACCACAAAAAAATTTTTTTTTTTTTTTTTGCAAAGCATTTACATTATGTAAGGTGTTCTAAATCACCCGGAAATGATTTAAGATATTTGGGGTTTGCACAAATAATTTGCAATTACTAGCCCATTTTATAGAAAGGACTTGAACATCTTTGGGTTCAAAGATGAAATATGGAGGCCTGGAACCAAGCATCTGTGGAAACCGAAGGGCAACTACATTTCTCCCTCAGAGCTGTGAATCTCGGGCAACTAACTTACCCTCAGTGTGCTTCAAAGGGTCATCATTATCTCAATGGTAGGTGAAACTCATAACTTTCCCCTTTGTTTTTTGTAAGAGTTAAATAAGATCATGTATGTAAAGTATCTGGTTTTGTTTATTTTATATAATCAATTGTAGCAATATTGAGACTTACATTTTACTATGAAATAGTTACAAGAAGAATTACTAAATAGTTTGCTAAGGGCTGGCCAGATAGTGCAAAAGACTAAAGCACTTGCTTACTCAGAGCACAGCTGCTGGGGTTCAATCCCTGGCCTGCCATGCTGGTCCCATTCCCAGGCCGAGCTGAGATAGCAATTGAGACTGCATATCCATTGGTGGCATGCGCCTGTAATCTCAGTGCTTGAGAGGCTCAAGACAGGAGAATCACTATGAGTCTGATCTAGTAGTGAGACTCTGTAGACCCTGTATTAAATTCACAAAATAATAACAACAATAATAGTAAAAACTTGCTGAATCAGTTATACTGGATGAATTACAAAACACATTTTAGAGGGATTATAGCTTGGGATATTACAGAGAATATGATTGAGAATATAGAAGCCTTCATACAGAGGCTAGTTGCTTAAATCTGTATATCCACCAGCAATGGGCATGTCACATGGGGAGAATAAGTAATTGTTTTGCGCTTTACCTTTTGTATTTTCAAACACAAGAATGTGTTATCCAAATCCATATGATATCATTCTCATATAAATGGCTCTCTTCGTAACAAAATCAGAGTCAAAGCAAAGAGTTCAGGAGACCACCCTGTTTTCATGCCCAGAAAAGGCTGTATGCAGTGTGGGCTATAAACAGTGAACCGCACACTGGACTTGTTTTAAGTAGTGAGTCAGACCAAATCCCACAGGGCTCATAAAAACACTATGGATGGCATACGGATTAGCATTATCCCACTGACAGTGGCCATAGAAAATCAGAGATCCAGTCTACGAGGCCTTAGGGCTTGGATATGAGATAACATGACAGCCCAGGCCAAGTGACTATTCCCAAATTCTTTTCTGAAAAGTAAGTTACTCATTAACCATGACCTATTCCTGGTCTTTTCTGTTTTTGCCACAAAAATGTTTCGTTCCCTCTTCTACTATCCCTGCTTTCTTGAGAGTCTTAGCCTCAGCCACCACACATGGCCTCCACCCCCATTCTATAGATTATAAACCAATAAATACCATGGATCTGGCTGTTACAGGGTCTTTGCTGTCTCAGGTATCAATCACCCCCATTCCCTGTTTCACTTTTACTTTGTCTCTGAGTTTTTCTTTGCAACATTCTGTCAAAGCACTGAACAAGACCAGGGTCTTTGCTGGGGTCCCTGATAAAAGGAAAGGTTACTTGGTTTGCCACAAAAATACACACGACTTCTTATACTATTGCAAAACGCAACTGTGCTGCTAGAAAGAGGAGGTGCAAATGTTGGAATAAGAATCTGGCTGCTAAAGTCTGGCTCCTCTATATAAAGCTGCTTTATAGAAAAAATAATGGAATACAGCGTACTCTTTCCCTAATTAGTTTTCTTTCTGGACCATTTCTTCTGTGCAGGACCTGGAATGTTCTTCCTCATGCAATCCTAAGAACACTCAATGAAGAGGGTTACGTTGGTTCTCCATTATGCAGATGAGCGCCCCAAACTCTGAATGTAAGTAACTTATCCCAAGCTCTAATGTAAGGACACATTTATAGAATAGAAGACTTGTAAGCATAGTATAATAAAAGCTAAAAACCAATCACAGTGACTGTGGCTATGCTCACGCTGCCTGTCATGCAGCTAACTATATTTATTTAGCCTTGACTGTCTAGGCTCAGATGCTCCCCCTTAACAATGTGTGGGGTCAAAATGACTGCATCTGGTTTACACTTTAAAATAGGCAGTGATTCCAACTTGCTTCAAGGACTTCAAGAACATCATGTTTCAGGAAGGACACTTTTATCTCTACCTACTCTTCTCAAACCCCTTCCCTCCAAGAATTTTGCCTGAAAATACTGATATAATTCTTATATTCTATGTAGCCAGTCATATAACAACCTGCTAACAGCTTTGTACCTCCCACTGTAAACCATATTTAAACTGAACTTAAACCTCACTCTGGGCTGGTGATTTGAACCTCTGGGTTCCCCAGCTTGTTAGCATAATAAAAGTTGCCTACTAACTCCTGGGTGCAAAAAGTCTTCCATTTGGTTTGCTATTGATGCTTTTGCAACAATAAAGCTATGGGTAATAGCAGATTCAAGAACCCACACTCTATGGAGTGAGAACTATCTCATTTGTAAAATATTAAGTAAGCAGAATAAAATACAAACTAACAACTTAATAAACTGGTGCCGTCAAGCACCCTTTAACAGTGCACAGTACGACTTCAAGATAATGGACTAACATTTGAAAAAAGTTAAGCAATTTCATCAGTATGGAATGTTGTTCACACTTTAACTACACATCTGGAAGATTTCGCCATGTATAATAGACCAAAGTGCATGGGTGTGTCTGGGTGCAAGTCAATGAGAGCAGCAGAGGTTGTTTACTTTTTGTTCTCTGTGTCAGAAAACACTCGCCACCTCCCCAACTTTCATTTCTTCTTTCTCACTACCAGCATCTCAAGTATGAGGTGGAAAGGACACGATCAAGAAGGCTACATTTCCTAGCCTCCCTTACAACTAGCAGTGGCCATTGAAGTATACGCAGATATCATTGGTGAGATTTCTGATAGACCCATTTCAAGGGCACTGGTTCAGTGGGGGACACACCTTTTCTTATCCTCTTTTCCTCCATGTCCTTCCTGAGATATGAATGCAATAGCTCAGTGTTAGCACAGATGGAGGGGACTTTGAAGGAGGAGAATAGGAGCTGTGGAAGGAAAAAACAAGCGCTACTTTAGACTAGACTACGCTAGACTATTTAGACTAGTAGTGGAGACCGAGACAGCTTAACTGTAAACATGAGCCACATGGGTTTTAGAGACAAGGAACTGGACGAGGAGCCCACGGATAGGAAGTTACTAAGAGGAGACATTAAGAATAGGAGATTACTGATAAATGAGTCAAGGGTTCTTGCTAAAGACTGGGCAAAGATTGAGACATGAAGGAAGAACTTCATTGATTGAGAAATAAAGAACTTAATCAGTATCAAAGGATTCTTTAATAACTGATGCTTGGAACTCTTGCTAAGGCTAGGCCCGGCATACCAAAGACAGGATACAGGCCTAGACTGAGGCTAGTTAAGAGGGGGCTTAAAGAAGCCTGACTGAAGTTTGGTTAAGGACAGAGTTGTTGTCAAAGCTAAGAAAGAAAAAAGGTCCCCGGTAATATTATAGACTATTATAAAAGTGTTATTTCTGTGAAAGAAAATTCTAGTCCCTAAATTGTTTAGGGGGAAGAATAATCTCTAGTCCTTCATAGAATAGAGTTTCTTATTGATAATACATCCATTAACAGTGGCCTCCGTCCTGGGGCAACACTGGTTTTGCTTTAGCACATGCTATGAGTTCATTGCCTCAAAGTAACTTCTACAAGCCACATATGCTCCAGCATGCCTCGGGATTAGTCAAAGCCCTGTCAATTTGTGTCTTAAAGCACCTGCCTTGTCCTACCTCTCCTCTTGCTTGTCTTCTATGGGTTTTAATTTTTGTAACAGTTTCTTGTGCTCAAGCCCCAGCTCAGTCTCTGATGTGGGAGAATCCAACCTGCACTAGTCTCTGATCTGTGCAATCTGTCCAGACTCTGCAGGTCTGTGTAAAACAAAAGGAAGACAAAGCAAAATATCAAGGAAACACAGCTGAAGTTCCTCAGCATCTTCCTGCTTCCTAGAGTGTAACCTTGACTCAGTGACTCATGTCTTTGTATCTTCTTTTTTATTATTATTATATTATATTATTTATTTATTTGTTATTTATTTTTAGGGAAGGGTCTTATAGGGTGTTCAAAGTCTCACTACTAGATCAGACTTGTAGTGATCTGCCTGTTTACAGCTTCCCAAGAGCTAGGATTACAGGCTCGCACCACCATGCCCAGTTTTCAATCGCCTGATTTAGCATGCACTGGGGACAGAGCTGGCACTGCAGGCTCAGGGGTGGAACCCCTGGCCTGGCTCTTGTGCTTGCTTGTAGGCGCTTTAGTTCGCAGAGCGATTTGGCTGGCCCTTTTGTATCTTCTAAAGGTAAATAATAACTGCTCCTTTGGAGAGTTTACAAATGAATTAGAATGACCAAATGAAGGTAAAGACTCTGGCATATATTATGATATGCTAATATTATTGTGGCTAGTCCATTGGCAAAACCCAGTTTTGTATACTCTGCTTTATACAGTGATCCATATAAAGGAGCTACACATATTGAGTTCTCATTGTCTAGCAAACACCTGGACTTAGCTCACAACTGCTAAGCCCTTTCTCTCTTCCAGGAAAACTCCTTTGTAATCTTCCTTCCTTATACCTCTCCTGATGGAAGTGCAAGGGGTCCAGAGCCTGCTGCTTGCTAACGGCCTCTCACCTAGAAGGTGGCAGGGCAGATTTTGAAGACAAAGTTGTCTTACCTTTCTATTTAGTTTGCTGCCTTCTGAACTTTAGAAGACAAAGTTAAAATGAATTAGGCTATTGTTTACAGTTTGACACGGGCAGTAAAAACCTGACGGGTCCCACAGCTGCTCTTCCCTCTCCCTCATTCTCTCACCACTGGTAGGAGAGAAGCAAGTTCAGCACCTGATCAGATAGCTCAGGAATGTCAGGCCCAAGTACCCACCCGCCTGTCCCAGGCATCACAGACTCATTCCTGAGTAGGTTCGCTCTCAGACAGTGTGACAACCTCCTGGCCTGGCAAGAGAAGAATTTTGGGGCTGTGGGCTCATTGGGTGACAATACCAGGGCCTTTGTTTCTCTCCCTCTGAGTGGCTCCTTCTCACAGGTTTTCATTAGCATGCCGGGCTTCATCTCATTAAGTATTGATGTTAGCAGTATTTATTTTTACTGTAGGAGGGAAAAGGTCAGGTCCTTGCAGAGTCCATTCATATGCATGACTCTGTCCAGTTCTCAGAGGACCTCCCGGGGGTTCTCTCCTCTCCTCACTAGCAAAGGCTTTGGGAACCAGGAAAGCTGTGAACATATAAGGAGGGGAAGAAAGTACTAGCTCAGCTCAGGATTCTCTTTTCCTGCCTTCTTGTTATAGTTTGTGTATAGTTGTCCCCCCCAAATCTCATGCAGTCATGGAGCAGCTTCTGGAATTTGTAATTGATTATTGTGGAAATGGGTGCTGCATCTCTCCTGGGGCAGGTGACTTGCATTTCAGTGTAAGGAGAGGTATAAGGAAGGAAGATTACAAAGGAGTTTTCCTGGAACAGAGACGGGGCTTAGCAGTTGTGAGCTAAGAAGATAGGAAGTGGCTTATGCTGTTGGGGAGGGAGGTATGACCAGATCCAAGAACACAGGCAAAAGAATTCTCAGGACTTCATCTGTGGACTTCTTGTGCGAACATTCAGTGTGTAGAGTGAACAGGACAAGATGCTGTGAAGAGCTCAGTAATGCATCACCCCGTGTCGCTATTCATCAGAATGTACTTTTATTTTTCCTATTTCTTTTCATTTTCATTTTTATTTTTACTCAGCCCAAGCTGACTTTGCAAAGCCTGTTTCTCCCTTACCCTTTATTTTTGATTTTTCTACCTTAAATACATGTGAAACTTTGCCACTGCTTTTGCCTTTTTGTTTAAATGTGTTTTTCTAGAGAAAATGGAAAGAACCTAGAAACCACCTTCCGAGGGAGATGGTAACACCCCCAAACACAGTAACAGATGACCAGGTACCTCTGTTCCAAAAGAACTCAAAACCCTTCACAATTTCCTTTCCTCAAAATCAGTTAGAAAAGGAGGCTCCTCCTAAGATGTCAAGGATGCAAGCATTTACCATGAGTTAGACAAGCATAGGGGCTGCTGCAGAATAGAATGGTAAACTTCTAGAATAATTAAAGGAAGAGGAGCCTAAGGTCTTGAATTTTCCAGTCTAGGAACAGAAAATGGTAAAGGGATTTGCTCAGCTTTTGTATTAATAGGTGTTCCTTAAAGAAAGAGGACTAATAGGATATGGATGCTAGATTAGATAGATGGATTAGATGGAGAGATAGATAGATAGATAGATAGATGATAGATAGACAGATAGATAGATAGAAGATCTGTTATAGGAATTGACTTGTGAGATGACTGTGGTTGAGTAGTGTCATACTATGCCATCAAGTTGATAGTGTGGTTCAGTCCAAATCTGAAGTCCTGAGAACTACAAAAGCTGGTGATGTAACGCTCATCTTAAGCTGAAGGACAGGAGCTTGGGAGCACTGGTGAAAAGTCCTGGACCCTGAAAGGTCCACGAATCTGGAGTTCTTACATTCAAGGCCAAGTGGGGTGGATGTCTCAGCTCGAGGAGAAGAACATTCTCATTACCTCAGCCTTTTTTTCCTATCTGAGCCATTGTCAGAGTGAACAATGCCCATTGGGTGGAGGCAGAACTTCCTTACTCAGTCCACTGGTTAGATTACTAACTCTTCTGGAAACATGCTCCCAGAAATACACAGGAATAATCCTTTATCAGCCCCCTGGGTGTTCTCTAATCCACTCAGGCTGACACCTGAAATTAATGACCACTGTGATGTATGGAGCCCAGTCTCAGCTGAGTCTCAGGAGCCTTGCTCTTTCCCCAAGAATGAGCCTGAGAAATCAGAAGAGAAAAATTGAAAACTTCTCTGTGCTGGTTTCACTGCCTAAAATACGTGGGAGGAGGGGCAGCCCCAAAGGTCTGCTCTCCTCCCTGGACTATTCTCTCCTACAAAGCAAAAGGCACAGCTGGAGGAGGTGCAGCAAAGCCTGTTTTCTTCACAGCACAGATAAAGACCGACTGTATATGGTGACAGTTACAAAAAAGCAGAACTCTACCCTTCATGTAGAACAGAAAAAAAGCCTTGAAAAGAATCAGCTGTCATGCTATAAAAAAATATTCACACAACCTTGTAGAGAGGTGTATAAAATCCAACTGTCTGATGAATGTTTAAAAAAAGTATTACAGTAAAAGTTACACCGCATTAATCCCCCTCAGTCTATTCCCCCACACTTGGACCACACTCATTCCATCGCCCTTGACTCTTTCTAAAGCTGTTCAGGAAATATTATGTCAAGAGTGGTTTTACAAAATATGACAAAAAAATACAGTGAATGCTACTGCTGAGTGTCATGAGCAGAAATACAGGCTCCTCAAAGGTTTATAGCTGTCCTCATCCATCTTATCCCTCAGATCTATCACTATGAGATTTCTGGTAATCTTCACAGTGAAAATGACCATGAAGGGTAAATGTCTTGAATAGATTCAGGACATCAAGACAACTGCACAGGTATAACTGAAGACTCATGAAGGAGCACTTACAGAATCGCCCTATAAGGTGGCAAGAACGATGAGGTGAGTGTATTTTAAAAGAGAGGGAGTATTTTCAAGTCAGGTAATTTCAAGGTGTCATTTACTATAATATATTTTAAAATTAAAACATTTACTATATTTTTTATCATACCTGTATATAAAGAAAAATCTCAGCCAACATTATCTTGCTGGCTGTACAATTGCAATAGTACTCTTTTCTAGACTACTCATACCTCCAGTTGACTGTTGCCCCAGCTGACATCTGAACTCTACTTTGTACAGGTGGGAAATATAAATTTCCCTCCACCATTCTAGATTCTTAGCTATGATCACTATAACAAAAGGCAGATTAACCACAGAAGAACAAATAGACCTTTATTAACACAAATACTTCATATCTCTATGGGAGAAACTCCAGGAATGCATAATTTTCAATCAGGTTGTTTAGAACTCCAGCTACAGCATCCAGAAAGCAAAGAAGCGACAAAACAGAGGAAAAGTGCCTTAAATCTTTGAAGTGGCAAATTATGGGGAGAAGAGACTCAGAGTAATCTCCAGTGATCAGCTTTGGTTCTTTTTGGTACAGGGGCAGGAAGAGGATACTGCTGTAAATTTATACTCTCCATTTAGGCAAACGAAGGAAGGTTCTTATACCTGCTGCTTCTCAAGCACTTTCAGCCCCAAATAATCCATGTGCCAAAATGGAATATTTGGGGTGCAATAGTCTTACTCAATTTTATAGGAAACATTAAGCTAAAGTCAAGCAGCCATGTCGCTATCAAATGCCCAAGTCATGGGAACCGATATAATATATTATTATTTTTGCTTTAAGCCACTATGTTAGATAGCAATAGAAAACCAATACACATTAAAGTTCCATGTAAATTTAATGCACTCTTTCGCTTAAAAACATTTATAAGGCAATAATCTAACCCATTCTCCTTATTCCATTGGTGAGCAAACAAAACAAAACAAATACAGCTAACCTTACCAAAAAGGGGAAATATAGGAAAGAAATAGGATACATGAAACAGATATTATCAAAAGCCAGGAGATTAAAACCTCCACTGAAAGCACACACAATAGACTGGGAGAAGGCGAGGACAGAATAGCAGATCTAGAAGACAAGAACTCAATTAGCAGCCATGAAAAGAGGTATATTTAAAAATGGGAGGAGACCATGAAAAATCAATTCAAAACTACAAGACAAAGTAAAGAAGAATGATATAAGATTGATTTTTGTCAGTGAGAAAGACAGAGATGGTGCAAAAGATGAAATCTTTCCATGAAAATAATGGCAGAAAACTTCTCAAACACGGATAAGGGATTTGACATGCAATAAATGAAGCATAGAGAACTTCAAATAAATCTATGCCAAGGTATGTAATAATCAAGATATCCGAAACAGCGCAAGGACTTAGCATTTCTGCCAGGCCCATTCAGCATAGCTCATCAAGGAGCAAGGTGCTCCTTATTCGCTGGTCCGGCCAGGATGGCCGCTCAACTACCAGATTCTGGGGAGGGGCTCCATGCTACTGGCAATGAGGGCTTCTGCAATGGCCAGTACACCGAGGCTTCCACGCTCCATGGCCAGGCACTGCAGCTGCTGCAGATGTGAGGCTCTTCAGGCCCTGAAGAGCAAAGCATTCTCTATTCCCACAGAGCAGCATACCACCTGAAGGATGGAAACTGCACAGACTGCATCGAAGACTACACTTCAGCACTGGCTTTGGTTCCCTTCAGCATTAAGCCCTTGCTGTGGTGAGCTTCTACCTTCGAGGCTCTGGAAAGGTACCCTCTGGCCTATGTGAACCATAAAGGACTGTGCTGCAGATTGACAGGAGTTTCATGTCAGCCCTGGAAGGCGTCAACAGAATGACAAGAGCTCTCGTGGACTCCCTTGGGTCTGAATGGTGACTGAAGTTGCCTGTTGTCCTCGTGGTGCCTGTCTTAGCCCAGAAGAGGTGGAATTCCTTGCCTTCAGAGAACCACAAAGAGACAGCAACAGGCAAATCCAAAGGAACTGCAGCTACGAAGAGCACAGTATCTTCTGCTGAGGATGTGGAGAGAGCCAGAGCTCTGGAGGAAGGAGGCAATGAGCTTGTAAAGAAGGGGAACCATAAGAGAGCTGTTAAGAAACCTCTTGTTTAGTAACCTGGAATCCGCCACATACAATAACAGAGCGCTCTGCCATCTGGTCCTGAAGCAGTACAAGGAGGCCGTGAAAGACTGTACTGCAGCCCTCAAGCCAGATGGAAAAAGTGTGGAGGCATTTTACAGACAGTCTCAAGCCTTTAAGACACACAAGGACTACAAATCCAGCCTTTCAGACATCAGCAGCCTCCTGCAAATTGAGGGCCTGCACATAAACTGTAGCAGGAAGTTAACCAGAACCTGAAATGAAAACTCAAAAAGACAGCTGAAACCCTCTACCTGACCTTTCCAGAAAAGCCAGGGTATGCCCTCCTGTCCACTCCTGAGCCCAGTGGAGCCTGGAAGACACTCGGATGTCGCAGTTGTTCATCCCTTGTGGGGTTTCACTTGTTTAAATTAAGCTCATTGTAGTCAAGCACAGACATCGTTTTTGCTGTAAAGCTCCCCAGTCATGCTAAGGGGTGAGGCTGGAGTGCTGCTTCAGACAGTATCATGTGCAGGTCCTCACCAGCAAAGCACTTAGCTTTGTTCCTGCCCCATGTGTGCTACAGACTTGAGGGCTGCCTGTAGCCTCAACAGACCCCCCCCCACTTTGCAATTCATCTGTACAGACTATGCCTGAGTGGGGACTGGGGTGGGGCCTAAACAAAAAGTCCTGCCCACTAACACAGGGAGCAAGCAGCCTATTGAGCTAGACCCCCAGGGCTGCCATCTCCCTGTGGGTGCAGCTGCCATTCCCACCCATTGTCTTAGGCACAGTCTTCGAGTCTGACCCCCAGTGCCTTTAGTCCTGCTCCTTTGGTGGGAGGGCAAAGCCTGGAAGCCCGGACGCTGGGAAGCTCTGTCTTTGACTGCTGCTACCATCTGTGTGGAGGAACTCAAATTATTTCAAGACCCCAGTGGTAATGTCTGCTTCTTGAGGGGGTCAGTGTCCTTCCACCTTGGGCAGGAGTCTGCCTTTTTCTCCCAGCAGTGGCCTCTCCTAGCTTAGTTCTTTGTAACACATTCATTTGAGGTGACTGATTTTGTTGAACTGTGTATTTAAACTATTGTATCAAAGAGCTTTCTTTTACCCATGAAAAAAGAAAGTGAGCACAAGGATGCAGTATTGAAAGAGATGGAAGCAAGTCACCTGTAAAGGAAAATCCATCAAAATCACAGCAGACTTGTCAATGCAAATCCTCAAATACAGGAGAGCTTGGAGTGAGATATTTCAAACCTTAAAGGAAAACAATCTTCAACCAGATTGATAGAATCTCAAAAACTATTTATTCAAATTGATGGAGAAATAAGGTACTTTCATGACAAAGAACAACTGAAGAAATGTATGATCACAAAACCCACTCTACAGAATGATCTCAAGTATATATTAGAATGACATAGTGAAGACTGCAGAGTAACACCAACAGAAAGAATCAACCAGGTAGGGCAAGCAATTGGAGGACAAATACAGGAGCCAACAACAAGAAGATAACATGAGAAAGATAAGCCAATATGTACCAGTTATAACTATCAATGTAAATGTTCTCAATTCACCTAGCACCTAGCAAAGCAGGCTCCAGCATAGATAATGCCGGAGGGATGGCTCAGTGGTCTAAAGCGCCTGCTTGGGAAAGCTTGGGTGGCTTCAGGGACCATGGTTCGATCCCCGGCACCACATGCTGTGCCAGCCCTCTGGGCGGGCTGAGCTGGCCATGAAAATGATTGAATAAACAAACAAAGGTTCTGCAACAAGAAAAAATAAATAAATAAAATAAAAAAATTTAAAAAAAAAGAAACAAGATCCAACAATGTGCTGCATTAAATAAACATATTTAACTCAAAAATAAATTTATAGACTAAAAGTCAAAGGATAGAAAACAATTCTCCATGTCATCAGAACCTCTGCCCCCCCAAAAAAGGTCAGGAATAACTATTCTATTTTTAGGCAATGTAAACTTTGAGCCAAAACAGATCAAGAGACAAAAAAAGTCACTGTATACTCGTTAAGAGAAAATTACAAGAAGAGATAACAATTGTACATATATATGCACCAAACTACATAAAAGAAATATTAATGAATGTGGAAAATCAAGTAAGTACTAACACAGTTTCAGTGGGGGACCTCAATTCTCCATTTCCACAAACAGATCAATTAGGCAGAAAAATAAACAAAGAAAGAGAATTAAACCAAGCCTGTGGTCAAATGGGTCTGGTAAATGTCTACAGCATGTTCCATACCAAAACATCAGAATACACATCATTCTCAGCTACATATGAGACTTTCTCCAAAATAGACCACATATTAACCCACAAAATACATTTAAGTAGATGTAGAGGAATCATAATAATCCCATGAATGATATTTGACCATAGTATAATAAAAGTAAAAATAAATATCAATGACAGTCAAAGAAAGAAAGAATGAATAAAAACATAAGAATCAGACAATGCCCTTCTGAATAACTAATGGGTCACAGAAGAAATTAAAAATGAAATCAAACAGCACATGCAATTAAGTGATTATGACGCTAGAATTTATAAGACTCAACGAAAGCAGCCCTACAAGGGAAATTTAAAGCGATAAATTCTCACATCAGACCCACATGTGTAAGCATCATTTTTTCCTCTAGTGTAAGAAACTAAAAGAATAAGTAAAAGCTGAAATGAATAATAGATTCTGTGAAAAGGAAAGAAACTTTTAATCAAAAGTAAACAACAGGGATAAGTAAAAGAAGAAAAGAAAGGAGTGGGAAGATAGGTATACATATAAATAGATACAGATGATATGAAGAGTTTAAGGAGTACTGGGATTATGTCTTCTGTAAATTTCTTGTGGAATTTAGCTGTAAACCATTAGGACCTGGACTTTTCTTTGTTGGTAGACTTTTTATTACAGTTTGTATTTGATTCACTGTTATTGAGTTATTGAGAGTTCTTATACCTTCTTGATTCAGTTTTGATAGTTTGTATCTTTCTAGAAATCTGTCAATTTCATCTGTGTCTTCAATTCTGTGAGAGGAAAGATTCTCAAAGGAGCTATTAATAATTCTGTCAATCTCTGCTGGGTCTGTAGTAATTTCACCCTTTTCATTCCTTATTGCTTAAATTTCAATACTTTTTTTTTTTTATGAGATTAGCTAGGGACTTATCAACTTTATTTAATCTTTCAAAGAACCAGCTTTTTGATTCATTAATTCTTTGTATTATTTTCTTTATCTTGATTGAATTAATTTCTGCTCTAATCTTTATAATTTCCTCCCACCTTTGGGCTTTGGGTTTCATTTGCTGTTCCTTTTCTAGTCAGTTTCAGCACATTTATTTGTTACTGTTCTATTTTCTTTTCTTTTTTTTCCGTTCTGTTTTCTTAATGTGTGAGTTCAGAGCTATAAATTTCCTGCTAAGAACTGCTTTCATTGCACCCCATAAATTCCAGTAGGGTGTGTTTGAATTTTCATTAAATTGTAAATATTGTTTAATTTCTTGTTCAATTTCATCTATAACCCACTGGTTGCTGAGAAGAGTGTTGTTTAATTTCCATGTATTTCTGAAGTTTTTGTGATTTCTCATTTCCTCTCTATCTTTCTTCAGTTGTCCCTTTACTTCAGACACTATTAATTTAGAGAGGTACTTTTTTTTTTTACTTCAGATTTTATTTCTGATCCGATTCCCTCTACACCTTTCTGCAGCCATTTTTATACTTCAGACTCTATTAACTCAAACATTTCTTTTTTTACTTCAGAGGTTATCTCCAATCTGAGTCCCTCTATATGTTTCTGTGTTTATTTGTTTACCTCAGATGCTACTTATTCAAAGATTTCAGCTGCATAATTGCCACTTCCTTCTATGGTGGTGTCTGCTGTATTTGTTCTGGGTGGGCTTGGGACCTGAGATTACATGTCGCTCCTCGTCTCTACCATTCTGTATAGCAGTGATCTCTGACCTTGGTGCAGAACTTTGGTAAAGTTATGCTGTTAGCACCTACTGAAATCTGGGTCCAGATCTACCAAGTTTGATCTTGTCCAGATGTGCCTGGCTGCGTCTGGCTGCTGTAAACAGCTTCTTCCTGGTGCAGCTTTTGGAGCAGAGCCTGATGTGCTCCTCTGGCATGATGCTCAGCTCCTGTGTTAGGTGGTAGGGTCCGACCCTCAGCTTCTCTGCAGAGAATTTTGATGCAATATTCCACAGCAAATTCCAGAGCTGGGCTCTGGGCCATGTAGAAGTTCTGGTGGTGCAAGTGTGAAGAAGGCCTGGTGTTCCCGCCTAGGTACCTGCCAGTCACAAGCTGTGGGCGAGGCTGGAGTTCCAGTGGTGGTGCTAGTTGAGCATCCCTTGAACTTCAAAGTTTTAAAAAAAGAACAAATCAAACTCAAAACTCATATGACAGAGGAAAATTCTAAAGATAAGAACAGAAAGTAATACAATTAAAAATGAAATGAAGAAAGCAATAAAAACATTCAATAATTTGAAAAGATGATTTTTGGAATCATAAATAAAATCGACAAACCATTAGAAAACTCATCAAAAGAGAGGGAAAAAAAACCCTCAAGTTCAAGCAATCAGGAATGAAATGTGGAAATCACATCAGATCCTACAGAAAACCAGAAACTCATCAACACTTAATATGATAATCTGTATTTTAATAAAAGGGAAGATACAGAAGAAATTGACAGATTCCTACACACAATGAAATTGCCAAAACTTAATCAAGAAGATATACAAATTTGAAATAACCTGATATAAGCCAATTAAATTTTTTTAAAAATTGAAAAACTTACCAACAAAGAAAACTTCAGGCCCTTATGGATTCATTGTTGAATCTTACAAGGAATTTAAAGAACCACTGCATTGAATGCTGAAACTCTTTAAGGAAATTAAAAGGGAAGAAGTACTGTCAAAACATTCCTATAAATAAGTATTATCCTGAATACAAAGTGAGAAAAGAACCCAACCTAAAAGAAAATTACAGGCTAATCTCACTAATGAATATGGACACGAGAGTTCTCAATAAGACCCTAACAGAATGAGACAAATCATCATAAGACTATACATCATGATCAAATAGGACTCATTCCATAGATGCTGGGATGGTTTAAAATATGCATATAAATTCATATAATAATGTAATATTCCATACCAATGGTACTGAAGACAAAAGTCACACGATTGGGTTAATAGATGCATAAAAAACATTCAACAAGTCCAACACCCATACGTGAAAAAAATCATACAGAGAATTGGAATAATGATTTTTAACCTCAACCTGATAAAAGCTATATACAACAAAAAGCAAACATCATACTAAGTGGTAACAACCTTTAAAACTTTCACTCTAAAATTAGAAACTAGACAAGGATGTCCATTATCTCCACTCCTATTCAATATAGTTTGAGAACATTAGCCAGAGCAATTAGACAAATAAAAGAGATAAGTGAAAAATAGGACGAATAAGGATAGAAAAGGAAGAAGTTAAACTATCATATGATGCTTATCATATGCATGTGATATGATACTCCACATAGACTCTACAAACTCCACTAAAAGCTTATAAGCTTAATAATCAAATTCAGCAATATAGTTGGATACAAAGTGAACACTCAAAAATCAATAGCACAAGGAAACCACACCTTTACAATAGCATCCCCCAAAATGAAAAACTTAGGGTTTCACTATGCAGTTCAGGCTGGCCTTGAGCTCATTTTTGTAGCCCAGGTTGGTCTTGAACTTGCACTAATCCTCCTGCTCATCCTCCCAAGTGCTGGGATTACAGGTATTTGCCACCATGCCCAGCAAGGATATTTAAGAAGATATCAGAAAATGCAAAGATATCTCTTGCTTAAGGATAGGAAGACAGTGAAAATGGCCATACTCCCAAAATTCTTATATACATTCACAGACCTAGAGAAAAAATTCCTAGAATTCATCTGGAACCATAAGAGGCCTAGAATGGCAAAAGCAATCCTGGGAAACAAAAAGGAAAGGTAGGAAGTGTGACAAGTCCTAACTTGAAATTGTACTATGAAGGTACTGTGATAAAATTGACACTGTGATAAAATTGACTGTGATAAAATTGTACTAGCAAAAATGAACAAACAGACTTGATGATCCATAGAACAGATTAGAAGATGCAGACACAGCTACAAACACATTCAGTAACCTTGTCTTCAACAAAGGTGTCTGTCTTAGTTACTTTTTACTCGTTGCTGGGACAAATACCTGACACTCAAAATGAAGCAAGGAAAGGTTTATTTAGCTCACAGTTTATGGAGGTTTCAGTCCATATTCGGCTGGCCCAAGGCTGAGTGGAACAGAGCAGAGAGCATCCAGTTCATGGCGGCGGCACAGCAACAAAATAGTGGCAGAGGCAGCCAACCAAACAGGGCAGCAGAGCAACAGTTTTAGTCTGTCTCTCTGTCTCTCTTTATATTCCTATCAGGCTCTCTGCCTTGGGATATCCACCCTAGACCACACCCATAGTCCCAGCCCTACTCAGACCGATAATCCCATCAGTACTAATACACATAATCCCAGTGACTCATGAGTCAAGTCTCAATCTATAGAAGTCTCTGCCCAATGACTACATGAGACTTTGGGAGGACAACTAGACATAAACCATAACAGTGTCAAACATGTTCACTGGAAGAAAAACAACCTCTTTAATAAATGGTAGTGGTAAAACTGGATTTTTACATGCCAAAGACTAAAACTAGACCCATATCCATCATCATGCACTAAACTAAAGTAAAAAGTGGACCACCAATATATTTATTTTTTTTTTCTTGTTTCAGAACCTTTGTTTGTTTATTCACTCATTTTTATGGCTAGCTCAGCCCACCCCAAGGGCAGGGCTGGCACAGCATGTGGTGCCGGGGATCGAACCACGGTCCCTGAAGCCGCCCAAGCTTTCCCAAGCAGGCGCTTTAGAACACTGAGCCATCCCGCTGGGCCCAACCACCAATATAAATATTAAAACAGAAACACTAAATTTACTGGAAGAAAAAATAAGCAGAAACCTTGATCTATAGGTCACAGGTATAGGCAAGTACTTCATGAACAAAACAAAGACCACACAGGAAATATATAAAGAATCAACAAATGGAATCTCACAGCAGAATAAATTAACAGCAAAGTTAAAATTCAACCAACAGAATGGGAAAAATATAGCCAAAACATATATCTAAACTTTATAAAGAATTTAAAAATTCAGCCTCCTAAAATTAATAGACCCAATCCAAAAATGAGCATCTGAGATGAATACATATGTAGATACGTAAATGGCAAAGACGCACACAAAAATATGCAACGAAACACATGGAAAAATTGTTCAACATTTTGGGATATACTTGGATTCCTGCTCCATCCAGAAAAAAAATGGCTATCATCAAGAAATCAACCAATAACAAATTCTGAAGGAGCTTTAAGCAAAAAGGAACCATTTTCCACTGTTTGGGGAAGTGCAGACTGGTACAACCGCTATGGAAATCAGTGATGAGATTCCTCAAAAAGGATTAGAGTTTCCATTTGATTCAGCTGTTCCCCTTCTGTATATCTTTGCACCAGAATTAAAAGCATTGTACCACAGCAGTATACATGCACCCATACTTATAGCAGCATGATTTGTAGTAGCTAAATCTTGGAAATAACCCAAATGCCCATCAACTGAGCATGCAAGCATTGATTGTCTCGCTAGTGTGAGAAACTCAAAGAGCAAAAAAGTTTCAAAATTACAATAGATATTGTGAACTTGGAAAAAAGAAAAAACTTTTCAAAAAAAAAACTTTTCAAAAGAGCAAATGGGATGATGGAAAGGGCAAAGGAAGGAAAGAAAAAGAAAAAAATGTATATATGTATATGTGTTAAGATGGACAGCTACTTTTTCTCAGTTCATGGAAAAGTTTGTGCTTATACTATTTTGACAATATTTCTTGCCTATAAATTATACCCTGGATATCTACTACTAAGATAACAATACAAAGTGGATTAATTATTGTTATTGTCTTAGTGGCCTATTTTTAAACTGTTTATTTTTATTTTTTCTGTAAAACAAAAAAATTCAAAGTTAAATTTAAAGATGATTGATTTGTCCAATCTAGTTATTAAGGCCAGTGCCAAATGGTGTTCTAGTCAGTCTTCAGCTCATTAGACTCCAAGCAATGAGATAAATGACAGAGGTTACAATTTGAAAATAATGAATGATGATTTGAAATGTTAAGGGTCTCATTTTTAAAGAGGATTTTACAAACAACCTTAAAATTCATCAATCCATTAGCAAAAACCTTTGAGGGTGCAAACAGGACAATTTTCCAAACATCAAGCCAGTGATTTGCAATGTAAGTAAAGCAATCAGAGTAATAAAAATAGAAGGATTCCAACAGAATGCACTCCTAAAATCTACTGCAACAGGACGAACGAAAGCATTTTTAAACTAAAGTTCTAACTCAAAATAAGCTGCAAATTAGCACTTCTTTTGGAAACCTGTGGTTAATTATCCTGTTTCACAGCAAGGTGGGCACAGAGGCAGCTGGAATGAAAGAGACATAAATGTACAGTGGGGGAGAACTTCAACCACAATTCTTCTGGTGCTGTATTACACACTGTTCTTCCTTCCAAACATAGGCCAGTTTGCAAATGCTATGCTGCCTTCCACGGGAGTTGTATAACTGCTAGAAAATGGTCACAAAACTTGGCTCCATCTCTTCAGATGGCCAGTTTTCACAACTTGTTTCAGGGCTGTCTTCTCATTGCTTATTTATGTTGCCATCTCTAAGCACATGACAGTAAAAGGAGAGAAACCCTGGAATCCGCTGGTTGGGTGTTTTAGAATGGGCTTGTCTGTACAGCAAAGAAATGTGTCATCT
>PVJA010018787.1:0-39383 GCA_004027025.1 Myocastor coypus
TTCTTCTTCTTCTTCTTCTGATGATGATGATGATGATTTTTATAACATGGTTTGGTTTCTTTCTCTTTATTTTTTGTGTACTTATTATGATTCTTTTTCTGTTGTTCCTATGAAGTTTACATAAAACAACCTGAAGTTACCAGAGTCTATTTTAAGCTGATAATTTTTTTAATGTATTTGGTACAGGGTTTAACTGGTCTACAGTGTCTCCCTATGCAGATTAGACTCATAGTGACTCTCTAGTTTTCAGCCTCCCAAGCACCAGGCACGCATGACCACGCCCAATCTCCACTGCTGTCTCAGCACCCTCAGGGGCGGGGCCGGCACAGCACTCCATGATTCAAACACTGGCCCCTGCGCTCTGTGTAAGCAAGAGCTTTAGTCTGCTGAGCTACCTGGCTGGCCCTTAAACTGATAAATATTTGATCTTAATGACATACTGAAACTCTGAACTTCAGTTCCTCTTCCTCAACATTTTGTATTATTTATGTTGAAAGGTAACTATTTTATACAGTCTATTTGCAGTAACAACTTTTATAACTACCTCTTTGTCTTTTAATTTTGTACAAGAATTGAATGGCTTGGGCACCACTCTTACGATTCTGGAAAATTCTTGGTTTGCCCTTACACTTATCTTTCCAGTGAGTTTTATACTCCCATGTGTTTTCATGTTATTTTTACCATCCTTCTCTTATAAATTGAATACATTGTCCATGCTCTATTACAAATCATTTTTTCCTCTTTTTTCCCTATTAATATTTGTCTTTTATTTTGCACTTTATGTTCTGAGTTTTTCATGTAAGAGAAATCACTCACTGTTTAAGCTTGGCGTGTCTGAGACACCAATTCTACTTCACATTTCTTGTGAGACAGATTTGTTAATGAGGAGCTTCTACCGTCATTTGTCCGGGAAAATCTTTCCCCCCTACCTCTGACGGACAGACTTTCTGGGTGTAGCGTGTGTGCTAACAGGATGTTTTCTGTTTAGCGTTTTGTATGTATCATCTCAGTTTTTCCTACTGTAGGACTTCTGTGGAGAAATCTGCTCATAGTTTTAGGGAACTGTCTTGCGTGTGATGAGTCTCTTTTCACTGGCTGCTTTCAAACATCTCTCTGTGTAACTGACAACTTGATTATACTACGTCTCAGCAAAGGTATGTAAATTTAGTCTATTAGGAGTCTTCGGGATCTAGATGTTAGTTTTTCTTGCCAAATTTGAGAAAATTTTCTGCCCTCATTGCTTTAAATACATTTTGACTTTTCTTGTTCTGCTGGGAGACCCATAGGCATGTTGATGTGTGTGCCATGATATCCCATAATTCCTGTTTGCTTTATTTGACTCTCTTCATTCTCTTTCTGTTACTATGACTGGGTGACTTCAAATGATCTGCCTTTGAGTGCACTGATTCTTCTGCCCGCTGTTCTCAATTTGATCATTGTGTCCTTCAGCTCCAGTTATTCTATTTTGTTCTTTCTTTATGGTGTTTCAATTATCATATGTTTCCTTGATTTCTTTTAGTTGTCTATTTGTCCTTCCAGCTCACTGAGTTTCTTTAAAGTAATTGCTCTGAACCCTTCATGGATGCTGCAGGTTGTCCATAGTGCTCCGTACCCTCGGGGTTCTATGCTGATGCTTCTTTTCATCTCTCTTGTAGTGTCTTGTTTCCCTGACTAGTAGAGTCTGCACATTAGGAGAATTGGGCACATCTCCTAGTCTTTATAGACCAGCTTCAAAAAGAAAGATTTTCTACCAACCAGGCTGTCCAGTATGCAAAGTGGACTATCCTGAAGGGTCTGTGGGTGAGCTTGCTGCCTGAATTATTGAGCAGGCTGACTGCTACCTGTGGAGGACCACCTGGGCAACTCTCCTCAAAAGAAGAGCAATTGCATCCATTCTGGCTGTGCTGAACCCTCGTTCGTTGTATTGATATACACAGAACTGGCTAAGACTTTTCCTTATCCCTTCCAGTGGCTTTAAACAATGCATATATGTCTAGCCCAGGTGCTGGTGGTAGTCCTGGTAGTAGCCAGCTGGTGGTGAAGGCATGTTTCCCTAGAACCCCCCACCTGCTGCTCTCTAGCATGAGCCTGATCAAGATAAGATGAAGAACCAATGCTCCACACTGTGGACTGTGATCTAATCTTGAGGCTATGACTTCCTGGGGCTTGAAAAATTATACATCAGTGCTGAAACACAACCTCAAAACATTAGATACTATCTTTCTCAACTGTGTAAAGCTTGGTACTCTCTGCAGCTCCTTCTCTCTGCATATCACAGAAGTGAATGCCGACCTACCTAGCCCAGCTCAGGGCACTCATCTACTTTCCACCATTCTCACAGTCACTCCTCCTCAGGCCATTCCTTTCTTCCCGAATGAATAAAACCCAGGTTTGGCCCTGGGTCAAGGCCTTTGTGCCAGATAGCCATTACCATGACTAGGCTTAGAACCCCTCAACTCCCCATAACTACAAATATGACAGTGTCTTTATTCTCACCATGGGTTGCACTGGAAGTGGTAGATTGGAATTAGCTTGATGGGATTCCAATAATTTAGCCATGGGATTACAGATATAAATTTCCTGGACTGAAATGAGGACCTGTAAGGGCTCTCTATAGCTACCTAGGGCAACAAGTAGAAGGGCCAAATTCCATGTGTTCAGTACTGGGGTCCCCAGAGCTGGGAGGGCCTGAATCCCAAGTCCATGGTGGGAGGGAGAAGAGGCCATCTAGTGCATCCTAGAGGAAATGCTGTGTCGCTAGGATGGCCATTGAGACTGAGTCTTTAGGGATTGGCCTGCTGCTGGTATGGATGTAGCACCTAGGATCCTGGAAACTGGCCTGGTTCCATGTCTATAGAAGCTACCCTAAAACAGGGGTGATCTTGGAGCCTGGGTATACAGGGTGATATATGAAGCCTGGGGCCACAGGGATTGGCATGAAGTTTATGCAGGGCTGTAGCTCCGGTCTGTAGGGCTGGCCTGGTGGTGGGTGGTCCTGGGGATAACCTATGGGTGCTGCCTTGACATCTGGGCCTACTTTTTCACTGGGGTGCCTTGAAGGCAGGATGTCAGAGGTCTTCCTAAAACAGGATTTCCCAGGGGTGGGCCAGTGTCCCTTAGAGAATTCACTTCCCTTTCTTCCCTCAAATGGAAGATGTTTCTGTACTGTACTGTACAGGCTGGGATAAAGGTGATTAGGGGGGCCTGAAACTGTGACTCACACTCTCTTCACTGTATCTTTGTTTCTTTGCTCTAGCTGGGTGCTATGAGCTCTCACCAGGTTCCTTAGCACTTTCAGACATAGTTCTTTATTTGTACATAACCACTTAAGTGGATGCTTCTGCGAGAAGATGAGTACAACTGGGCAGTCCTGGCCTTCCACTCTGCTGTTCTCTTCCCTGACATCTACCTTTAAGAAGTGGTTGGCACCACTGTAAGATGCATTCATGGCAATCAATGGGGAAGTTGCCCCAAAGGCTAGAGGCTTAGGGCAATATTATTCCCCATCCGCCTTATCATATATCTCAGGCCCGTGTACTGCAGGAGTGCCCCCAAGAGAGATGTTAGGGAACAAATTCATATTGGATGATTATAATAGTCTTTACCATTTCAATAATCTTCATCATTAGGTCAGTATCTCTCTCAAGTAGGAGACATAAAAAACTATTACTAACTTGTTTCATTTTATTATTTAAACATGTCATTGTATTTACTTCTCATTTATTGCTTAAGCCAGGCTTATAAAGAATTATCTAGAGGAATCCAAAAGGACATGGTTGAAGCTTTTACAAAACAATGAATTCCAAGTAGGACATGATAGGGAGCGAAAGGCGAAAGCAGGAAAATCTAAGTTCAAGGCCACGGTGGGCAAATCAGTACTAGCCTATCTCAAAATAAAAAGGGCTAAGGACGTCACTCGGTAATAGAGCACTTGCCTTGCATGGTGAAAGCCCTGAGTTCAATGCCCAGTATTGTTTAAAGCAGTGGTTCTCAACTTGTGGGTCATGACCCCAGCAGAGTTCGAACAAATACATAATGCATATCATGTATTTACATTCCGAATCATAACTGTAGCAAAATTACAGTTTTGAAGTAGCCACCAAAATTATTTTTTGGTTTGGGGTCACCGCAACATGAGAAACTGTATTGCAGGGTGACGGCATTAGAAAGGTTGAGAACCACTGGTCTAAAGAAATAAACACACACATATAAATCCACTTCTCTGTCTTTTCTCAAAGTAACTAAGTTTTTTTAATAAATACTTGAAATATTCTTCTTCCATTTTATGCCTACTATTAATATTTCTATCTAGACAGATTGATAAGACATTTAAAAATATTTATTTTAAGTGGAATTTTTATTTTTATTTTTTAATTTTTTGATTCATTTTAATGAGAAAATAAAATAGTAATGAAACATTTTCAAAACAGGTTAGTAGGACTGTTATACTAATTAACACATTGCATATTATTGTCTTTATAGTGGTTATTCAGAGGATAAGATGCAGACATGATATCTTGTCTGTGCACTATTAGTACAAATCTCATTGAACTAAGAGAAAGTAGCTACATACCTATCATAACTATTTTGTATATACTTATACATTTTTTTCACTACAAAACAGCCCTTTATATATGTCCCCCTTTTTTGTTTTGTTTTGTCAGAGATGGATGTTCCATTGCTATTAGAGAAGCTGTATTTGGAGAAGTCTTTAAAGGACCTTTTCATACTTGATACCAGTTCAAAGGATCTAAAATCCTTAATTAAACCTTCATAAACTACTACAGATTCCACATAACAAATATGAAATAGTGAAGCTTTGCTCTGTAACATGCGTTTTTACTTATCAGTGTTAAACAGGTAATGCTTGATTACAAATCTCTATGTTTCTCAAACACCTACCTACTAGAAGGCAGCTGGGAAATAAGGCAAAGTTTTCAACAGGGCAGGTGGAGCCTTTGTATTCTTATCTATTTTTCCTTTGTATGAAAGAATTTTTCATCAAAGTCTTGCACTCTTAACTACTTTAAAGTAGTTAAGTGCCGGGCGTGGTGGCTCACGCCTGTAATCCCAGCACTTGGGAGGCTGAGGCAGGAGGATCGTTGTTGGTTCGAGACCAGCCTGGGCTACAAAAGTGAGCTCAAAGCCAGCCTGAACTGCACAGTGAGACCCTGTCTCAAAAAAAAAAAAATAAAAAATAAAAAAAATAAAGTAGTTAAATATTATACAGAGAATAACTACTGTTAAGCTCTTATGATTTTGTTCTGAAATTCTTTTCATAAAACTAAAATAAGAACATAGTTCATAGGGCTCGAGGAATGCTACATGCTCATGTAACCTCCAGCCCAGTCAAGACAAAAACACATTTCTGTCACTTCAGAAAGTTTCCTTGTGACCTTCTCTGTCCATGCCCACTCAAAAGTTATTTTAGAAACAACAAAATATTTATGAGAACATTTTTAAGTTGAGGAAATGTAAAGAATTTGTTCACTTTCCAGAAACATTTAGAACTTCAATTCTTTCCATAAAATTGGCTAACTTTTTTCTCTAGGTAGAGACATAGCACAGGCTACCTCCCAGTGACACAGAGGTCAGCTATGGATGGGCGCTGCCACAGAGGTCCCAGGAATGGCTGATATGGGAGATTAATAGCCAGCCAAAACCTACGTGGAAAAGGTGTTTCAGTCTATCTGCCACAATCTGAAGTTCTTTTTTTAAATCATTTTATGGCATTTAATAAGAAATGGCAATGTGACAGTTTCAAAACATGTTAGTAGTACATTTTCAGTATTTGATACAATGCATATCGTTGTCCTCCTAGTAGTTATACAGAGCACTGAGTGTAGCTGTGATAATTTTTCTAATCATTATTGGTGCAAAAAAATTGAACTAAGAGAAAGTAGTTGTATACATAATCTAATATTCCATAACTGCAGTGGGTTATTGGCAAAACTAGCAATGATGGAAGCTGTTGGTTTCAGCCTTTTACAGCTCAGCATACTAATCTAGTTTTATGTTTTATGCCTCATAGTTAAACTTTTCTGCTGAGTGGTCAAGGGCAAGTTAAAGCAGGACCTGTATAACAAAACATGTAACTTTTTATCTCCCAAGGTCAGTTAAATCCCCTCAGGATTAACCCTGAAACCAAGTACAGGGCTTTGTAGCACTGTTATCAGTGTCAGCCATCTAGATGAGTCATGGCCATTGCTTGACTAATTTGCTCTCTATGAAAGCCTGAGAGAATATTTTCTCTCTAGGTGACTCTCCTTAGGTACACTGAATATCTTCCATCGTTTTTCTTGGTAGCTCCATAATCTCCTTGAACAGAAAATTTGGGAAACCACTGAGTTACAGGATGTTATAGCACAGGTTCTCTTTCATCTTGAGTCCTCACTTACCTTGAAGGGCTAGGGCCAAAATATTGGCTATCCTTGTAGCCCTTCTTTTTCTCCAATTTTTGGTCTATAAACTTATATTTGTAACCCTCCCCCCCAAAAAAAAGTTTAGTGATACTATTACTCTATAACATAGGTACTTGAGCTTAACATCACTGTCTTTTTGAGTATCAAACATTTAGACCTAACTTGGAATTGGTATTATCTATCAATCATTGATATTCTAATAAATCTCTATAGAACATGATAAAAGCAGTTGCACATTTTTACACAGGAATTTAAAAATCTAAGCATATACAAAATTGTAGCCTGACAATCCTTCGGCATTTTTCTACTCTCTTACTTTCATTTGATACCCCTTTTGTTTTCTTGTAAACCAACCATTTACTTGAGAGAGAGGATAACAATAACTAAAATTACATTAAAAGCAGCACACACCTAAAAGACAGAATGACAGGCATTCCGTGCACAGTTTTACTGTCACACATTGCTATCCTCTGTGTGAAAAAACCTAGAATTTATAAAGAACTAAAAACCATTAGGGCCCCCAAATTCAAAGACCCAATCCAGAAAAGGGCATCTGAGATGAACACACACTTCTCAGAGAAAGAAATTCAACAAGCCTATAAATACATGAAGAAATGCTCCACACTGCTAGGCATTCATGAAATGCAAATTAAAACAGCACTTACATACCATCTCACTCCAGGAAGAATGGCTATCATAAAGAAATCAACCAGCAACAAATGCTGGAGAGGCTGTGGGGCAAAAGAAACCCTTCTGGTGGGAATGCAGACTGGTACAGCCATTATGGAAAGTAGTGTGGAGACTCCTTAAAAAATTAGAACTGCAAATCCCATTCAATCCAGCTATCCCCTTCCTAGGAATTTACCCAGAAGAACTGAAAACATCATATTATAGAGATATCTGTGCATCTATGTTTATAGCAGCACAATTTGTAGTAGGCAAATCTTGGAAATAACCAAAATGCCCATCATCTGAAGAATGGCTGAAAAAGATGTGTTATTTTTATACAATGGACTATTACTCAGGTATAAAGAATGATAAACTAGAAGGCTTCATATATAAGGGGATGTATCTTGAATATATACTCATAAGGGAAATAAACCAGACCTACATGTGCACATATCATATAGTCTCCCTGGTGTAATAACTCAAAAGAAGAAATAAAAAAGGAGAGATATAACATAGCTGAATGGAAATCAAGGGCTTAAAGGTTAAACAACAAAGTGATTACAAGCAGAAAACAGGGAACATGGCAGGAGCAAAACCATGCACAGGATGTGTTAGGTAATGGTCCTAAGAACCCGCGCTCTGAAGTTCTAAGGGCTTCCTATGAAGGCCACAGGGTATGCAGTTAATATGGATGAAAGGTTTTGGGGAAAGAAAAAAAAAAAAACTAGCACACAAAAAAAGACTTTATTAGGAAAATATCTTGCATTTTTGTAAAATTATATGAAAATTGAACATAACATTCAAAACCTAAGAGTACTTAAGGCGGGCACCCCAATATTTATAAAAATCTCCGGTCTCCTATTGAATCCCTTTCTTATTTGATGTTACATCAAATAATCATCTCTTCCATCTTAAAAATAAAACTGCACCAAAATCTAAAGTGTTAGTGACTGATAGACACCAAGTGTGAGATTCAGAGTGAAAACCGACTTCTCAGGCTAATGCTCGCATTCTCCTCCCTAAAGTGGCGCGGCCTGATTCTTCACGGATCAATGACGACCTGGATGAGAAGGTTCCCTCCTGCCTCTTCCTATTGCGTGCGGAGGACTAGGGAAATCAGGAAGCAATCGGGTCCTGCTCCTAAACCGCCTACGCATCTGTCACGTATGGTCCTGCAGACATCCAAAAGGGATGGCTGCGTTCAGCCTGCCCACTTCGAGCCAGCTGCAGCCCAAACCATGTGGCTCCTGCTATGGCTTCTTCACCAAAAGTGGCACCCGGTGAACTGGTGTACAACATTAGACATTAAAAGCACGACTGGGGTTTTATTCCAAAAATGATATTAGCAAGAAACCTGCAAGGGCTGGCCTGATAGCTCAGGTGACTAAAGCTCCTGCTTCAGCAGAGCACAGCAACCAGGGTTCGATCACTGGCGTACCACACCAGCCTGGTCTCCAGAGCGCGCTGAGACAGGGATTGATATTGGGCATGGTGGCGCTTGCTTGTAGTCCCAGCACTTTGGGAGGCTGAACACACGAGAATCACTCTGAGTCCGATCTACATGGTGAGACCTTGTAGACCCTGTAGACCCTGAATCCCCTGTCCTAGATGCAAAAAAAAAAAAAAAAAGAAAGAAAAGAAAAATGCATCCAAAATAAGTGTAATTATACAACTAAGAAGAAATGTCTTTTACTTAGTCATTTGCTCCAAGTATAAAAATAGTACATACTCATAAAAATATGAACTGCATACAGTATTTTGTGTTTCCATTTACTATTGAAATGTGTACATTTTATATAATTATTAATAAACATTGAAAAGATTGTTATCATTGAGACTCAGAGATAATACTTTTAGCATTGTCTAGTGCCAGATAGCTGGGTTGGTTCCAGTTTTTAGTTATTTTAACACTGTGATGAGCATGTTTGAATGTAAGACTTTTCTGTACTTTGGCTTATTTCCTTCAGATACATATTTACAAGTGTAATTATTGCGTTTGGGTACAAAACTTGTTGCATATTTTCACTTTGTTTTACAGAAGCACTGTATAATAAAGTCATTTAAGACAATGTGTGCCTCAATGTCCTCACAAATACTTCTAGCCTAAAAGGCATACAGATATGTATGACAATTTTGTTTATAAGGTTATTCCAGCATTATTTCCATTATCAAAAATTATTCACAACTCAAAGGGTACAAAGTAAGAAACTATAGAAACTTATGTTATTAACTGAATATATTTTATATTGCTTCTAAAATTATATTCCAAAAAATATGTGATAATAATAAAAATGGTAGAAGATAGCCCATAATTAAGGTTAAGTGCAAAAGGTCAGGAGATTAAAATTATATGGACAGTATGATTTCAAATATATATATATATATATGTATATATATATATATATATGTGTGTGTATATATATTTAATATTAACATTTAATGTCACATCAAATAATATATGCACATATGTACCTGTTCATAGAAAAAGTCTAGAAAAAGAACTTTCCAAATGTGCACAGTGATTGTCAAAGGAGATGATTGCAAATATACTTTTCGGTATAGTTTATTATACATTTTTACATAATCAAGATATTAATTCTTTCTGATAGCTCTATCATATGTCACACTTATAAATTTATATAGGATATGGTATGGTCTGTGTATGGAATGAGGTATGTGTATGAGTATAATGAAAATTGAGTATGACATTTAACATAAAATAATTATGGGGATATTCTTGAAATTAGTTTCCAAACATAATTTTCTTCCTCTGTCATTGACAAAGAACATTTCTGGCCCCACCTCCAGAGCACACTGATTGAGCAATAGAGTCCGTGCATGGGGGGGGGCACACCTGTAATCCCAGCCCTGGGGAGGCTGAAACAGGAGGATCACTACCAGTCTGAGCTGCATAGTGAGACTCTGTACCAAATACACAAACAAGAGAGAGAGAGAGAGAGAGAGAGAGAGAGAGAGAGAACAAGAAAAATATTTGTTTATGTTTAGCTGGATATATTTTCATAACACAGAAGTAAAACCCCTGTGTAAATTCAGTGCCTTGAAACACCTGTGCAGGAATGCGGTCCCCCGAGTCTCAGGTTTAAATAGTTTGATGGGTTATACAAGGACAGGTTTAAACACAAGAAAAAACACAACTGAATTTTCCACAGGAGGTTTATCATAGCCACATTACTTGTTTGTCATAAGCTTCATAAAGGTTTCTTCCTGGTGGAGTAGAATCAGGGTACAGAACGTGTCCACATTTGCATCTGAGGCATCATGGATGCACCTCCAGGACCCAGCTGCTCACTGCAGACACACCACAGGGTGAATCGCTACCCTTGATCAGGGCCCTTGGAGGCTGGCGTCTGCTCAGCTGTACAGCCTCTCTTCTGAGTTCAGCTCCCCTTTTTCTGCCATGCTGCCCTGCTGGTCTCGAGAATGAGCTTCCCTGAGCAAAAGCACATGGTGTCCACTCTGTGAGCCAGTCCCCAGGGGGCCACAGAAGGCACCTCTTACAAGAAGTCTTCTCTCCTTCCTCACTGCCCCTTCCACAATGGGCTTCCTCTGTGATTTCTCTCATCCCACCGCATCAGACCCTTTACTGCTCATTCTTTTCCAGAACGTCATGGAAGGCAGCGATTTCCTCCCGTTTTGCCTACTGCTGTATTTTCAGTACCGAAAAATGCTCACAGAAAATAACCCAACGAATATTTCAGAGCTTGTGGGCCTGACTGACTGCACAATGAGTGAAAGGGTTAAATAGTGAGTGACATAACGTATCCAGCTGGGACTTGCGGATCTCCAGTGCAGGTCCTGGAGAAGGTAGGGCCAGAGCAGTACCACAAAGAAGAAAGAGAAAGACAAGGAAGATGCTAGGGAGGCTTCAGTGACAGGGGGTTGGGAAGGTGGAAAGAGACTGGGAAACTTCCTCAGCTTCCACCTGTCAAGTGGAATAATAAGCTCATTGGGTTGTTGGGAAGGTTACTGAGTTGTAAAAATGCAAACACGTCCACACACAGTGGACCACGATGCACATAGTAGGTGTTCAACAAAATGTCTGACTCTTTTCCATCGTCCACTTTATACTCTGGCCCAGATATTTCTATACCTACAAAGAGCCAGTAACAAATTTCTAGGAAAACTGCATTGAACCAACTTATTTTCGCTTTGATTCTTAACCATGACAGCCTCAGCAAGCGCAAGATGCTCAGTTCCACAAGATTGGAAATCATGGCCATAAGAGAGGCTTACCAACGGATGAGCTTTGCCCAGAGTGAAATCTCATGTGTCTTAGTAGTGGAACGCAGGCATATTCCCAGAATACAGGAAAAGGTCTCTCTTATGGCTTCCACTACCATTTTCTATTGCTGAGAGAAAAATGCATAAAATATTAAAATCTGTCCTCGAGCCATTTGGCTAAATGCATAGATGTCCAGAGCCCAAAATACATGCATTGATTTTTAGAATTAGAATCTATTTATACGCTTTTTTAAGCAGATGCCTCTGGTCACCTTGAAGCACAGGTGCCTGCTTTAGGGACCCCAGTCTTGTGAGGCAACAAGAGCAGGGTTCTGGAGATGGTGAGGGCAGCAAGTTGGGGCAGCTTCCTGGCCCCAGTGCCCATTCCTGGTGGGCCGACACTGACAGGGGAGTCGAGTCAGGGTTTTGAAGCACAGAATGCTGGATCCATAAGAGTGTGCTGGGAGCTGCCCTGGCAGGCAGGGCAGGAAACTCCACCACAGAGAAGTGTTTGTAGCTAGACTAAATACTCCTGCTGCCAGCATCACAGCAAGCCTAAAATTGAGCTCTGCATGAGCACGGGCTTTTGTTGCCCCTACAAAACCACTCTCGTTCCTGTGTCTGGTGGCAGCTTAACAAAGAGCCACGGGATGGTCACTGAACTGGGAGAATGGCTACCCTTTCTTTCTTTCTTTCTTTCTTCCTTCCTTTCTTTCTTTCTTTCTTTCTTCCTTCCTTCCTTCCTTCCTTTCTTTCTTTTTTCTTTCTTTCTTTCATTCTTCTTTCTTCCTGGATTTGGTACAAGGTGTACAGGGTCTCACTATGTAGAACCGACTTGTACTGATTCTCCTGTTTCCAGCCTCCCAAGAGCTGAGATTATAGACAGGAGCTACCACACCCAGTCTCTGATACCATCTCAGAGCACCCCAGGGGCAGGGCCAGCATGGCACGCCAGGAATCAAACCCGAGCGGCTGCACTCTGCCTAAGCCAGCTCTTTAGTCCACTGAGCTATTTAGCTGCCAAGAATGGCTACCTGTGTCCTATGTTTGCAGTCCTGTGGGATTGGGTCATTTCCTTAGTTAGGGCTTGTCTATTTTATCTGCCATTGTGACTGTATGATGGGCTAAATACTGAAGGCATATGTGGAGAGAAACATTCTCTCAGCAAATATTTTCCCTTTGGCATTATAATTTCATTGAAAATTACCCAAATGTCCACATTCTGAAGCCTTGTACCTCTTCAATGGTTAGTCACTTTGTTTGCCTGAGATCCACTAATGCCCGCTGAAAGGCAATGAGGGGGAGGGGGGGTGCGAAGGCTGGAGGCCAGAGCCAACCGGCTGGGATTTCGGAGAGTAGCTTGACTGCAGCGAAGCATCTGGAGAGAAACTGCGAGCACAGAAATGGAGGAGACAGAAGTAGGATCGGCCGGGCCAGGAAAGGAGAGAACGGGACAAGAGAACCTTGCTGACGTTCAGGAAGCGGAGGGGCAGCAGGGTGTAACGTGAAGGAGCGGAAGCAGATGGCTGTGAGCACTTGCAAGAGGTCTCCCAGGGTGCGGTTGGGCCCTCGGGAGGTGCAGGTGGCACTCAGAGCTCCCAGAAAGTGTCGCGAAGGCAGAGAACAGCTACAGCGCAGCTACGGTACAGCAAGGCCCTGCTCACGCCGCCTAGGCTGCGGCATCTGCAGCCAGAGAGAGGGAGATCAGTACAGCAGCGGTGTTAGGCACACGAACACTGGCCCTGTGAGCACTAGGGTCTTCTTCTGCAGGGTGCCATTTCAGAAACATTTTTCCTTGGAGTTTCCCAGAGCGTGATCCTGAAGCTCTGGATCACCAGGAGCTTGTCTGGAAACTCCCCGGGGGTGGAGCCCTTACATCTGGAGTTCAGATGTGCTCCAGGTAAGCTGTTTGCAGTGCCCGCACCAGAGCTTTGTCCCTCGTCGGATGCAACGTCCGGATGCTGTAGGCAGTCAGCTTACATAGAAACATTGTAGGCAGTCAGACAGGGCTAGGCCCTCGAGGTTTTGATCTGTAAAAAAAAATCCCTAGAAACGGCAGATTCCTGGCCAACCTGTTTGGGTTCCCTTCTGTTCCTCTCTCTAAGACAGAATCTTCCTGTACCCAATAAATACAGTCTGCTCTTAACCTCTGCTGTTCCAAAAAAAAATTCTTTTTAGGGCTGACCAGAGAGCTCAGTAGAGTAAAATGCCTGCTTAGGCAGAGCACGACGACCAGGGTTCTATTTCCAGGGTGCCATGCTGCCCCCTGGGGCGCACTGAGATGGGGAATGAGACCGGGCATGGTAGCATATGCCTGTAAGCCCAGCACTGGCGAGGCTAAAATAAAGAGAATCACTACATAGTGAGACCCTGTAGACCCTGTCCTAAATACATACGTAATTCATACATAAATTCATTCTGTGGTTTCAGAGAACAGAATCTCATCCCAGGGATCTTTCAGGTCAGGAATTTCATTCCCCTATATCACGTATTTGAGGGGAAATGACACCTATGCTGCCTTAAAAGCATCTTATTTGCTGAAATGCCAGCCTTCGTCTTTCGTTTGGGTTCAAACTTCAGCTCACTGGCACCCTGTAGAAGGAAGCTAACTGCCCCATCCCCCCGCCCCCCAGATGTCCGCGTCACGCATTCCAGGAGGCGTCATCAGGAGAGGTAGATTTGCTACTTGTGTGAGTTCTTTAAGCTTCCTGGATTGCTTTGTATTCTATACAACTGGAATATTTGTACCTGCCCTACCTTCCCTATATGAATCATGAGAGCATGAAGACCAACGCCTGAAGTGTTAGGTGCTAAACATATCAGGAACTACCAGAAGACAAAAGTAAAATCAGAATTGCAAGAAACCCCCAGGCCTACATGAGTGGGAAGCTCAACCTAAGATCCCAGGCAGGAGTGCCAGAAAACAGAGGGAGGAAAAGCAGCCACAAGGCTTCCAAGGACCAGGGGCTGCTCGACCCATGGATGGCTGAGGCACATGGCATTCAGGCTGTGACACATGGCAGACAGCCAGGGGCCAGGCTGCCACGGGTTCATTCTGTGGTATGATCAAAAAAGGGTGAAAGTTTAATTTTTAAAAAATTTTAATTCAGTAAAGACATACTGCTATTAATCCCCCTCAAGACACTTTTCTCACTTGGCGCACACTTACCCCATTCTTCTGGCCACTTCCTGAAGCCGGTCTGGAAGTCCTCTTCTTGGCATGTCTTTATGAGGTGTAATTGAAACTACAGCAAATTTTAAAGATGTAAACATTGGGCCAATGAGATAACTCAGCAGACTAAAGCGCCTGCCTTAGGCAAAGCGCAGGGACTGAAATTCAGGGTCCAGCACCACATGCTGCACCAGCCCCACCTCTAGAGCAGGCTGAGTCGGTCACCAAAAAATAAAAGCAAACATTCACTGAATATTTTCATCGCCCTTCTGCTTCCTGGGTGAGCTGCAAGTAGGTGCTCATTCCTCAAAGCCTTTGATTCTCCTGTCAGAAAACTTTTCCAGTGTAAAGCCTTGCTTTTTGTTTTGGTTTATTTTAAAGAGAGAGTAACAATGGTTATTGTATTACATATTGCCTTCTGCAGAGTAGTTGCTCAAATTATCAGATATAGGAGTGCAAAACTGATCAGCCAGTGTAAGCATGAGCTGTTCCATTCAGTGGACTAATGGAAATTAGCAGTACGGGTTATCTTTGCTATCTGGAGTATACATACACATCTTTTTTCTCCCTTGTCTTTCCCCATCCCAGTTATTCTTTCCTTTTAAACAGCTTCTTTCCCTATCACAGTATCTACTGAATCTTGCTTACTGTTATTAAAATAAGGTATTTTCTGCTTTGGGCCTGAAAAAACAATGAAACACATATGAGCTTCTATATTGTCACCATGAAAATAGCCAACCCCGGGACTATTAGTGTATAGCTCCACACTGCAGTTCGATGTTGACCCTCAACAACAACCGTCCCCTCCCCTGGCCCCCACAGCAGGAACATTCCTTTATGCCTCTATTCAAAATAGCAGAGGAGAGTCATTCTTAAGCATTTCAGGTGAAACTTGGGCATTTTTGTTTCTGTGCTTCAAACTATGCTCTTATTCATCCTGAATTGGGAAGCATCATAGAAGATCATTGCCTTCCTGGAGGAATTTCACATATTTCACATATTCATTGCAGGCAGGTAGGAAGCCAACATACATACACACATACATGCATACATACTCTTTCTCTCTCATACACACACACACACACACAGAGTGATACCTCAGATCAAGAACTTATTCTTTCCATGATTGTTGTTGCAAACCTAATTGGATGAAAACTGAATCAAATTTCCCCATAAGGTCAACATTGAACCTCACTACTGAATTTGATTCACCTGTCTTTCTGTCTGTCTATCTATCTTTGTGCATTGTTCTGTTAAAAACTGAGCAGCCATTTCTATTTAGATACCACACCAGTTAGAATTTATTTCAGTGGGGCCCATGCCTCTAGCCACGCATTATAGGTTAAAGGTTGAACTTAAGGGCAGGGAAGAAGTCGCCCAGCTGTGTCATCTGGTTGTTTTTCTTTCTTTTTTTTTTGTCTTTTTGAGACAAAGTCTCACTATGCAGTTCAGGCTGGCCTTGAGCTCACTTTTATAGTCCAGGCTGGTCTCGAACTTGCATCGATCCTCCTGCCTCAGCCTCCTGAGTGCTGGGATTACAGGCGTGTGCCACCACGTCCGGCCCATCTGGTTGTTTTTCCCCTCATGCAGACCTTGGCTGTTTCTAATTTTTCTTGGAAAATTGCCTCCTTGTAACAATCACTAATAATAGTTACTTTTTGGTGGATTTCTGGCCTGGCACTCAGCTGAGCACTCTAACTGTACTATTGCATTTGAGGAATCAGGGTGCCAGCCTACTGTCTCAGAACCTGTAGCTACCTGCTAGCTTTTACAGGTGTGTGTGTCAGTCTGCCCTAGGACAGTTAGGGAGGTGTAATGAGTCCTTTAGGCTGTTTCTAGCCCATGGTATACTATACTTCTAAATTTCAAGGGCTCAGGTTAGCTCTGGGAGATATACTGCTGGAGCCAGAATCATGGATGGGCTTTTTCCTATGTGTCAAAAGGTCTCGTTCAGCATCCCATACATCACATGTACTCAGAGCATGGCAAATCTGGCACCATGACTTGACCAGCGACTTACCTGCTGAGGGTGTTTCTTCTACATATGAGTCAGAGCCAAGTTGTAGCAATAAAATGTGCAAATTCTAATTTTAAAATGCAAGAAAACATTTTAAGGCTGAAATAGTTCACTTCCTCTTTGCAAAACAACTAGATAAAATTTTTTGTACAAGGCTCAGTCTTCCATGCTAAATGCTGCCCCGTGTCACCTGTCACAGTCACTGAAATTTCTGTAATGTCCCACTTGACTAGAATAATGAACTTCTTCAATTAGCCTATACCAACAATGATGGAAGCACAAAAATTTTCTTTTCTCCTTGTCTAATCTGGCGGAAACTGATCTTTTACAAGACTATAAAAATGAAATCAGGAAAAGAGAGTGAGGGAACAGATTAATAAGGGTCACTTCTCAGTCAGCGAGATAAAGAAGCGAAAATTGGTTTTTGTGGTTTGTTGTTGTTGTTGTTGTTGGTGGTGGTGGTGGTGGTGGTGTGTGTGTGTGTGTGTGTGTGTGTGTGTGTGTGTGTGTGCATGTAACAATGAACACTGAGGAAATTCCCCCAGGCTCCTAAATCCCAGAAACTCAAAGACTTACAGGACAGGGCCACCCCCCTCTGACATCACAGCCCCTTGCTATAGTCACAATGCTGTTGCGTTCCCTTGAGAAGATGCCCAGAAAGATGAGCTCTTTTGTTAGGATACAGTCAAGGTTCCTCAGTATTCTGGCTTTTGAAGACAAAAGAAAACAATCTGCCACTATTCCCTTTCCAAAAAATAAAAGCAACCAAAAAATAAAGCTGGAAAATCAAGCCTCATGAATTCAGGTATTTATGTCATGAACTACACTTTAGTAGCAAGTTTAAGTTTCTCAGACTTCACTACCTTAGATTTTTGACTAACATACATACAAACAGATTAATAAATCCCAGAGAAAATCCTCAGGTGGCCTGGACACACTGGAATAGGATTCCATGTTAAGACCAAATGTCTCATGGGGCTACCTGGGGGGATATGCTCTGATGGCTGACCAGAGGCGTGACGTGGGTACAAGCAAGGATCCTGGGGACGGGGGAGGGCAGAGGGCAACTACAGAATGAACCCGAAGTGTCCCTTGAAGCTTTGCCATATGTACAGATGGAAAGAAAAGGCCACCAAAGCAAAACTTCCTTTACCATAGTTCCTGATCTGATTCTCTGTTCTGGTTGCCTAGATACAGCTGTAAACAAAAGTGCCTCTCTGCCGGCTGAAGAACAGCCAGAGGAACCCGATGGCCCCCTTCCTGGTGCAGAGGATGACCACACAAACAAAGCAAGTACCTTTAGAGACTCATGAAAAATAGCATTCGGTGTTTTATTCAGCTTCCTTAAACAGTTTTAAGGTCCTGGAAAACTGATTTTTCTTTTCAGTGTTTCTGTTTCTTCTTTATTCTGTCCTGACAAACCAACTGATGCCAGCAGAGGCTAAAAAGAAAAAGGACTTTAATGTATAAGTACATTAATTGGACTGATTTTTAATGTATGGGGCTAAATTTTTTAAACTCAATAATAATTTTTATAAAGATTCAAAAGGACTATCTTTAACAAGACAGTCGAAAAGAACATTTGCTTGTATTCATGCTTATCATATTTTCTACATGATGAAAAGAATATTCTAGCAAGCACTGTGTTTAATTGCTGGTGGTTCTCTTACCACCCGACCAATGATTGCAGTCTTTTAAGTTTTTTATTTTAAAGAGAACAAAAATTTTATTAAAAGCATTGAAGAAGAGGAGGCCAGGGAGATAGCTCAGTGGGATAAGGGCCTGCCTTGCAAGTGCCAGGTCCTGAGTTCAATCCCTGGTACCACCAAAAAATAAATAAATAAATAATTACAGATACAGAATTTCAAAACAAGATGCTAGGGAATCAATGGTTGTTATACTGTATATTGTTATCTTCAAAATAGTTGTTCAGCTCACCAGGTATAATCATGCAAAAGTGGTCAAAACAGTTTTTTTTTAATTAAGCATTAATTGGTCCTTTTAATAAAACAATAGAAATTAGTAGTACAGTGATCTTGTGTGTGTGTGTGTGTGTGTGTGTGTGTGTGTGTGTGTGTGTGTATTTCTCTTCTTTTCTGCATCTTTTTGTACAGAAAAAACACCTGAAAGCTAGCAGGACACCTAGCAATGACAGGGCAGTGTGGCCTACTGCTGGCTCTACATCTGTGACTTCCAGCAACTGCGTAACTTCTGTTTTCTCTTTCACACAAGTGGGCTAATGGGCGCCCCAGCTGCCGTGGGGCTTGCTGAGCCACACAGGTGAAGTGCTTAGAGGTGAGGACTCAGCCACTAGCTGCAAGGGACTGGAACCATTGCCTGGTCGTGAGCAACTCTGCTACTTCTGATCCTCAAGGCCTTTACCCATAAAAATAATGATCTCAGTAATAAGAATTTCAGTTATTCAAAGTAACTAATATTAACCATAATGTATAAATAATTACACCAACCTTCCACAGTTCTTGGAAAAATGAAGCCATGCTATATGTGAGAAAGAACTGTATAAGGCCGAAGCCATGTGGGGCTGGGGGTGTAGATCAGTGGATAAGTGTGTGCCTTCCACGTGTGGCACCTTCTGTTTCATCCCTAGATCACAAACTATTAAATAGTTTTGAAAGTATTCTTACAAAAGGATGAAAACTGATACGTGTAAAAAAAATCCATAATAATTACCAAGTAGTTTCACTGCAAAACAATTTTTATATATAATTGTATCATAACCTATAAGGATGGGATGAAATGGTATGAAACTTTTATTCAGCTACCCAGAATCTTAAAATTTAAAAGCCATCTTCACTGGAAAGGAATTTTAAAAGAAAAAAAAATATTATCCCAAGGTAGTAGAATTATGAATGAATATATTTTTCCTGCAATCTTAATTCTCTATGCTTCTCCAAAATTTTCTCTATCATCATATTTAACGCTTGTCACTTTAGAAGTGTGGGCTTTGGGAGTGTTTTTAAGATGCTGCTATTTCCAAATATGACTAAATAAATCCACATAATACTTTTAAATATATATCAATAAAACTAACATGTATTATTGTTGCTAATGAAGATATATGTTAATATACATGTTATACACCAGGAGAAAGGAGGACGAAAACCCAGTGGTTCATTACTCTGTGACACAATCTGTCACAGAATTTCACTCCCCCAAAAAAGAAGGCTCCTGAGTCCTGCACATAGAGGGAAGCAACAGCGCTCCCAAGGAAATTGCCAACCAGACTCTCACTGGCCTGGAGGTCGCAGTGAAGAGATGGGAAGGAGAGAATTAGGATGAAAGAAAGGGGGAGCCCAGAGCTCAGTCCTGCTCTAGCAGGAAAGAGGGATGAGAAAGCCAGAGTCAGGATGGAACAGTGAGCTCCTCTATGGGTTAGGCATGGAATCCAGAACAGAGGCCCCTGAGTGGCTCAGTAAGGGGGAGTGTTATCACTACCATTATCATTATAATTATGACTATCATTATCACTATCACTATCATTACCATTATCACTAGCACTAGCACTAGCACTACCACTACCACCACCTCTACCTCTACCTCTATCTCTACCTCTACCTCTACCTCTACCTCTACGTCTACCTCTGCCTCTACCACTACCTCTACCTACCAAAGCACTATCTCACTGATGCCACCCCATGCAGCTTCAGCCTCACAGCCTTCATGCCACCAAGTGGGCTGGATCAGGAGACCATGATTGTTGTCAGGTGACCTCTATGTGCTTTCTTGATAATGGATTTACCTACTGAAGATGTTTGTCTTTGGAGAGGAAGGTTTCCAACTGAGATGCCTGGCTTTAAATGAAGAGATGGTAATTCCAATGACATCTGAAAATGGATTAACACCTGTATGGACAAGGGTTCCTGACATATTTTGCCCATCACAACAGCGTACTTTAACAAACAAAAAATACACTAGAAACATAGTTTTCTTTAACTGAGATGAAATACTACTCACACTGTCTCTATTAAATTAGTCCAAAGATAGTCTCTGGAAATCAGAATAAATCTGTGTTCTATTTTTTAAATTAAAAAAAAAATTAAAGAACACTGGATTTTAGGGATTTTTCATACAAAAGTAAATACATTTACTATTCTCCTTCCTCACAGAAATTTTGTCAAATTTTCAACCGAGATTGTCAGTGCACTGGGTATGGTAATGCACACCTGTAATCCCAGCACTTGGGAGGCAGAGGCAGGAGGATCAGTGTGAGTTTGAGACAAGCCTGGGCTACAAAAGTGAGCTCATGGCCAGCCTGAACTGCATGAAACCCTGTCTCAAAAAGACAGAGAGGGAGAAAGAGAGTCAGACAGACAGACAGTCAGACAGACAGACAGACAGACAGACAGAGGCAGAGATTATCAGCTAACTTCATAGGACCAACTATGTTTAATACTAATAAATTGTGTATGTAGCTATGCTTCTGTTTCTCTGTGACTATAATAATGTAACAGCCAAGTTTTTTAGAAAATAAAATTACTTAGATTAGTTTTCCACTTTTAGACTTGTCTATTGAAAAGTAGCTGATTCCCCTAAGAAATCAACATGTCAGGAACAATTCACTCCATTAGGACTTATTTTAATATTCAGTCAATAGTCACTGCATATTTCCTTTAGGAATTATCCAGGAATAATCTATGGCTTTGACTTTTCCAAAAAGATTTTTCTGTTATACCAAAGTTATGAAATACATCTCTCTAATATCTTCCCAGAACTTCGTTTTGGCTTAATCACTAGCAATAAAAATGGAGCATGAGGGCCGGCAGTATAGCTCAGCGGATTTAGCACTTGCTTAGAGGGACTGCAGGGGCTAGGGTTCGGTTCCTGGCCCCTTGTGCCGCGCCAGCCCCGCTCTAGAGCGCGCTGAGCTGGCAAGACTGGGCATGGTGGCACACGTCTGTAATCCCAGCCCTCGGGAGGTATAAACAGGAGGATCATTATGACTCAGTAGTGAGACCCTAAAAAAAAAAAAAAAAGAAAGAAAGAAAAATGGAGCACGTACAAGATGAAACAGGTGGTGGGTCATAGATGGTATGCATTTTGCTTCAAATCAAAACATTTATTTAACAATAAAAAGGATAATAGTAGCCTATAAGGTAGTAGTTAAGAGATATATTTTAAGTCTGTGGCCTTTGTTTTAGGTAAGATTATCTCCAGTCAAAATGTCTACCAGGAACTCTACAGACCTAGTTGAATACGTTGACAAGTAAGTTCAGAAATTACTAGTATTAACTGCTTACTGCACTCAAGGATTGGGTCAGAAATTAAACTACCTAAATTAGACCTCTACATTCATGCTAACTAGTTCTCTGCTTTCAGGAGACCCTAAACCATTGCAGAAAAATTCAAGTCTGCAATTGCTTTCAGACTATAAAAACAAATAGATTTTACCAACTTCTCCTTAAATGACTACCATACATATGTGTAGATTCATGTATAAAATAATACAACACTCTGCTTGCTTCAGCAGCACATATACTAAAATTTGGATGATACTGAGAAGATTAGTATGGCCCCTGCACAAGGATGACATGCAAATTCGTGAAGCATTCCATATTTTTTTTAGATCAGATTTGTATTTGCACTGTCAGTATGGCAAATGAATGAAAAGGTGTTAACACACTATTGGGTTTTTTAAATTTATTTTTGGTTCAGCTTGTACCTTAGCTGAAAAACCTCAATTTATGTTCATGACAGTGGAACTGTTTTAAATGTCTACATTCTTTTTAATCAACTGTTGGAAGAATTTTTAAAAATAAAATAAAATAGAATAATACAACGGAGGCAATAAGTGACATATGATATCACAATTATTCGAACTTTACCATGACTTCCAAAATAAGTCAAACACATCTGTTAACATTTCATGGCAAAACTAGAAAAATTATATAGATAGATAGATAGATAGATAGATAGATAGATTCACAAGGGGGCCAGGGAGATAGCTCTGTGGCACAAGTTCACAAGTTCCTTCCTGGCAAGTGCAAGGTCGTGACTTCGAACCCTGGGTCCTGAAAAAAAAAAAAAAAGAAAGAAAGAAAAGTACAGGAAAATTTTATCCCTACCATGTAAGTGCTATATCAAGAGCTCTTCCAGGAAGGAAATTAAGAAAAGCTGATCACTCTGATTTGCATATTTGTTCATTGGTAAGCAGACATCCACTACTTTTATGATAATGCACTCAAAGCCTATTTAAGCTTCCTTGAGAAGGAAGTCTGGTTTCTTGGAGCTTTTGGGTTTTTTTTAGTCTCCTGCCAGTGGAAGGAGCACCACTGGACACGAAGACACCTCAGATCTATTCTTTACTGTCTTCAATCAGCTAGTAATCTTTGAGGGAGGGAAAAAACCTCTCCTCTGGGCAATCTCTTCCTACTCTATAAAATGTGCTGGGAGTTCCAGGTGATCAGTGATGATGTTACTTCTCAACTCTCACTGAAATTTCTCTTGCTCATTCTTCTCTATAATTAAGTAGGTGGTTACAATTGAGGAACATTATTCTCTCCTGGGATTTAATTTTCAATGAAAAGAATTCTGCTCATAAATCTCTTTGTATTCTTCTTGAATTCACTCTTTAGAGAGAAAAACATTTCTCAGCATGGAATCAAAGATTTTCTAAGATTCCTTCCATCCCTAACATTCCAAAGTGGGTTATTTCCACTTGTTCACTTAAGAAATCCATATGTATACTACATGTCCCTACTAAACACCATGTACTGTGCTAGACACTTGAAGAATTACTGAAGGGCAAACAAATAAGACAAAGATCCTTGCCTCAGATCTCTGCCTCTAGCAATAGGAAGACACACACATTGCTAGTAGGCTGGTCAGAATGAGTCTCTTCCAGGAGTGGGCATTTCAGTCAAGACAGGACTGCAGGGACCTGGGCATCTTGAAGAAGAGCAAAGTTTCTAAGGCAGGAATGGAAGTAGCGCCAAGATAGCTGAATTAAAAAAAAAAAATGCAAGCAAAGTTGGACTATGACAGTACCTAGAACTGTTGAGAAAGTACATAGGTGGAATAAGAGCTGAATTTCTCCAGTCCATAGGGAAACTTCAAAACTTCTCACTGTTTTAAAAAGAAAAGGAGGCTAGGAAATGAAACGGTGTAGTTCTGAGCAGTTGTCCAAGGCAGACAGTAGATGTTCTCAGTAATCTCCCAGGAGTACGTTTTTGGAAGATGAGGGTCTGGCCAACAGCCAAAGAATAGTATTTAAGATGTGGATACATAAAACTTTTAGTAGGTCAGATTGGCAAAACAATAAATGATTAATAGTTTCTCCTTGTCAGTAGACTATGACAAGGTTCTGAAGGTATTCAGTTTCAACGTTTTTCTTAGGCCCATAGCACACCATTTTATTATGTCATGATGTGTTACTCTGGGAACTGCCTAAGGAAGACAGAAATGTCACAGTATGATATGGAAGACAGGAAGGCAAAGCATCATTGGAAGCCCTCCCGTGGGTGGGGCATGCTACACTGACTGACACTGCCAGATGCCACAGTGCAGTCTGATCCTTATGAAAGGGCACAGCCAGGAGAACTGGGTGCTACCCACAGGGCCCCCAACCCAGCAAGGCACGGGCTGCCCAGTTGAGCTCTGGCTTCCTGTCAGATGAGAGAGTACCAGTCGCAGCCCAGTAGAGGGAGCACTTCCCATCTGAGGGCCTTGAGAGGACAGATGAGAGTGGGAAAAGGTGACCCAGGAAAGAACTGGATGATATTAGGAGCAAACTACATACAGAGAAGCAGAGGAATATGAGCATATCTTATCACCCTTAGAAAAGCAGACCTCGACCAGGAAAAGCTGCTAAATAGCCTAAACAAAGGTGCTGTGGGGTAGGAGAACGAGGAGAGTGTGAAAATGATCCCTGGCCCTCAGGTTCTGCCGACACGGAGAGAAAAGTCGCGTATACTATAAGGAAGCTGCAGGAATGGAAAGACATGCTCTTGAAAGTAGTACAGTAGTTTAAGCACTATCTAGAAATTAGATACTGTTGCTTTGCTTTTATGAAGAAAAATAAAATTTAATAACAATAAACTTCAAAGTAGTTACTGGGAGAAGACAGAGGCAAAAAAAAAAAAGTCTCTCTTATGGGGCTGGCGAGATAGCTCAGTGGTCTAAAGTGCCTGCTTAGGCAAGCTTAGGCAACCACAGGGACTGCAGTTCCATCCCTGGCACCACATGCTGTGCCAGCCCCACCCCCAGGGCAGGCTGAGCCGGCCATATTAAAAAAAAAAAAAAAAAGAAGAAGAAGAATCAAACAGAGAGCAGCACAAAACTTTCTTTTCAATGAACTAAGAGAAACTAACAATATACCTGAAACCAATGAGTACATGGACCAAAATACTTTTGAAGCACTGCAGCTGGAAATTCAGGGAACGCACTGAGCGTCTTCCGGATTCCCGCTGAGCTCTCTCCTGCAGATGTAACTTGAGAACCTAATGTTCTGTGGAGTAAGACAGACACGCAAGCTAGAAGGTCAGAGTCTTACAGGAGAAACTCATATATGCATGCAAATAGAGAACAAAATAGAAGAAATCAGGTCATATTAACTCCTTACATTTCCCTTTATTCAAATAACTGCTGTCTGCACCGGCTTTCCAGGCTGCTGCAGCACAACGACACAAGCTGCAAGGCTTAGACCCATAGAAAGTCCCCGCCTCACTGTTCTGCAGGCGTCAGCAGGATTTGGCTCCTTCTGAGAGCACATCTGTCCTGTGGCCTTTCTCAGCCACCAGATAGCCTATTCTGGCCTGTTCCTTCATCTTTTCCTGGAGCCTCTGTCACAAGAGTACATCAGTGCCAGTGGATAAAGGGCCCACCGTGCTCCTGTGAGCCCTCACCTGAACTATTCACATCTGCAACGACCCAGTTTCAAAAAAGATTCCATTAAGAGATACTGGATCTTAAAGCTTCCACATATCTTAGGGGTACAATTCAGTCTTCAGTGCCATTTAAAAATTAGTAACCCTTCTGGGGGACACCCACTCAGGACCGCCCTCTTGTCCCTCTCTTGGATAGGAGCTTTCTTTCTGTCAATAAATATATTCTGCTCATTAAAAAAAAAAAAATAGTAACCCTCTTGCTCTATATTTATATTTTCGGTTCATCAGGTAAGAAAAGCCAGGCAGTACTTAAATTTATTTCACTTAACATCATGGTCTCATTGCACATGCCTTTTTCTACAAATGATTCCATTTTATCTGTCTTTATGGCAGAATAGTACTCCATGGATGTGATCCTTCCATGTAGCAAACTAATAAAAAAGTATGACTTGAAGAAAAAAACAGCCCTGACTGATCCAGCCCCAAGCAGTCCCTGTCCCTTTAATGCCTTCATCCCAGCCTCAGGCCAAAGCCCAGCCCCCACACAGAGCTCCCAGACCCAGTGGACACTACCACTAGACTGAGCTCTGACCTCTGCTAGGCCTGTCCACCATCAGACTCCAGCCAGAGCTGGCCTAGGCGTTGACTTTGCATGGCCTGTCTGGGTCCAAGCATTTGCCTTCCTCAGTCACAGCTGAAGGTGGTCTCACTTCCTGGACCAGGGCTCTGGACTCCCTTCCTGCAAGGCTGCTGGGCAGAAACACTGCAGAAAAGTGGTGAAAACAAAAAAAAAAAAAAAAATTGAAGAAGAAAACGATATTAAAAATGAAAAACAACTAATTACTCCAAGAATATGGCTGTAAAATATTTCACATCACGAAACACTGCAATACGTGGCTTTAGTTGAGTGCCCTCAACCATGGGCCTGGCACCAGAGACATCCTCTCCACAGGTCAGAGAAGTCTTCTGGGGAACCAAACAGAGGTTAAAGTCACTGAAAAGACTCCAACCCAGGTCATCTGATGATAAGTACAGATGGAAACATTAAACACACATGCCTTCCCTATCTCCCAAAACAAGCAAGGGAGTATGAGAGCGCTACTCAGTGCTACCTCAAAAGCTAGGAGTTTCAGAAGGCACCAGAGTCAGGGCCCACTGAAAAGCAAGCACAGGGGGCTGTGCCTGCTGCCCTCCCCCACTCTGATGCCTGCTCGAGAAGGCAAGCATTTTTTTTTCATGGCCTGCTCAGCCTGCCCTCCGAGTGCGGCTGGCACAGCATGTGGTGCTGGGGATTGGAGTGTGGTCCCTGAGGTTGCCTAAGCTTTCCTGAGCAGGTGCTTTAGACCACTGAACCATCTCCCTGGCCCCAAACAGGTGCTCTCTTAATGCTGCAGTTTTATTGAACCGAAACTGCTGGAGGAGTCTGCTTTTGATGGAGTGCAGAACTCCCCAAAGGGGGCAGCTGCACAAGCTGTCCCTCTCTGGTCTCCTCTTGGCTGGGCCATTGTCTGGAGTCCCCTCCTGTCCTGGCACACCCTGTGCAGGTGCCATGCTGGCCCAACCCCCCTGCCCACAGTCCATTTCCTGGACGTCCCCACCCCCTTCAGTTTCTTCCCTCAATCCCAGACGGCTAGCCCTGACAGTGAACTCAACAATATGAGGTTCGGTGGCAACCAAAAACCATCCCCCGTAATGCTTGCCTAGAAAGAAACACAGAAATTATTCGTTTATATTCTCCACACACAGATTATTTACTATGAGCTCAGAAGTAAATTAGTCATAAAATAGACAAAGATACAGAAAATGTTCTTGTTACACCCTTTGACATTCTAGAAAAGTTTAAATATCCAAATCTGCTCTCTAAGCATCACAGGTTGTTAAAATAGCTATCAAAAGCTCCTCAATATTCTCTTTTGTTACCCTTTTTGTTTTGTTTTATTTTGTTTTTAAACAAGCATTTACTTGAGAGAGAGTATAGCAATAATTGATATGACATTAGAAGCAGCACATATCTAAAAAACCAGAATGACAGGCATTTCAAGCATGGTTTTAGCATTACACATTGCTATGCTCAGTATCGAAAGCCTGTTGGAGATTCTTAGGCCATTGTCTAATTCATCCTGTGTATATAAGTACATGATTTTGCCCCTGTCATGTTTCCCAACTTTTCTGCTTGCTGTCTCTTCATTATTTAATCATCAAGTTCTTGATTTCCATGTAGCTGTGTTATGCCTTTCCATTTTTATTTCTTCTTTTGAGTTCTTATACTAGGGAGACTATGTGATATTTACACATGTAGGTAGGTCTGGTTTACTTCACTTACAAGTATACGTTCAAGATACATCCACTTATCAACGATGTATAGGGTGCCTAAGGAGAGTCACCTAGAGAGAAAATATTCTCTCAGGCTTTCACAGACAATAAATTGATCAAGCAATGGCCGTGATTCATCCAGATGTGTGACACTGACAAAAGTTTTGCAGAATGCTGTATATGGTTTCAAGGTAAAACCTGAGGGTATTTGACTGACCTTGTCAGATATAAAACTTACATAGGTCTTGCTTTAACTTAGTCTTAACCATCCAGCAGAAAAGTTTAACCACATGGTATACAAAGTAAAGCCGTATTAATATGCTGAGCTATAAAAGGCTCATGTCAACAGCTTCTGACATTGCCAGTTCTGGTGATAAGCCACTACGATGATGGACTACTGGACTACACATACAGCTACTTTCTCTTAGTTCAATGAGAAGAAAGATTTGTACTAATAGTGTTTAGAAAAGTTTTGTCATGTCAGCATCATGTACTGTGAAGACAACAATATGCATTGTATTATTTTTTTTTTAAAGATCTCCTCGGTAAATTTAGCGGTCTCCCCAGGAGGACAGCACAGGCAGGGAAGCGAGAGGCTCACGTACTACGCCAGCACAGCGCTGCTGTCAGCCACGCAGAGCTGCGAGGAAGGGAGCTCTCAGCCTGTGGGAAATCTGATCAGATTCAGTTGTGGGCTATGTGGTCAGGGATCTGGGCGAGGCCCAGATTCCCCTCTGGAAGATCCCTACAAATCTCTTTCTCCCAAGATTCAGGGCTCCTTCGGGACCAGCCCAGGATCTCACTTACTTCTTCCATTGCATAGTTGAATTTGGATAGAGATCACCCCACTAACGCAACTTGCAAACAAAGCGCATAGGTGGGTGGGTGGTTTGTGTACAAAAAGGGCAGCGTGGCCACATCTCAGGCCCCAAGAAAGGCCTTGGGTTACAGCTGGTTGAGTACTACCTGAGAAGGTGAATAATAGTCCATCAGGAATCTCTCTTAGAAGGTTAGGAATATTTGCGTTTTTGTTCTTCTACTCATGGCCCTAGGCCACTTGGGAAACAATATTCTCTTTGCTTAAAACAATAAAAATTGGGGGAAAAAATGAAAGGAAGCCTCGTGTTTGTCTTGTAGAAGCCATGCAAATGAAACTAAACTTCATCCTTTTTGCTTTATTGAGCTTTAATAATGATCATGATAATTATACTTCAATTCACAGAAACTCATAGGTTTGAAAAAATTTCAGAAATGAAAACCCCCCGTCTAAATATAAATTTTAAAAAATCAACTTTAAAGGAAAAGAAATAGCAGCAGCCCTACGTTTATGTAAGGCACTAATGTCTCCAGGGTTGCAGGCAAATGTGTTTTATTTGCATGGCAATCAGAGCTGCCCTCCTCAGAGCTTTTTTTTCATATGCCAGATAGAAATGACTCTGGGGCCACCTGTGACCAGCAGGACCACAGACTGGCAGGTGATACAGGTGGCAGCCCTGTCCTACTGGTCCCTCTATAGGGCTGCTTGCTCCTCGCTCTTTTGGGATGGCATGTGACACAACCTGTGTCACCCTCAAGAGTGAGTGTAATTCCAGTACTTGGGAGGCTGAGGTAGGAGGATCAGTGCGAGTTTCAGACCAGCCTGGGCCACAAAAGTGAATTCAAGGGCAATCTGAACTCTACAGTGAGACCCTATGTCAAAAAGAAAGAAAGAAAGTGAGTGTGCTGGGCCCCTCTTAGCCTGGACCTGTTCACGGCTGTTTGCCCCGCGCTCTGCTGCTCCACCCCACACATCCCCCTTGTTACCCCGCAACCCACAAAGCCAAGTAAGTCCCGTTTAAGGATGACGTCACTGAAGCGCTAGGTTGCTAAGCACCCTGTCTGTCTTGCTTTCCAACTTGACGTGCTGCTTCTGAATGTCTCAGAACTTAAGAACTCACACTGTATATTTCCCACTCCAATACCACATTGTACACTTTCCGTATGTCATTCACTGATTCACACGGCACACCCTCAGCCAGCGGTGCTGCACCTTCAGTGGAATGGCCTGCGTGCCTATGCACACGTCACACGCTGTTGCCTTCCCTACCTGCACACAGTGATTCAGTAGACGTTTCATTTGATTCCTCCTCGCAGGGACACGACACCTGACACCCACAAGGAAGAGAAGCTTTATTTTGGTTCACAGTCTGTAGAGGTTGCAGTCCACAGTCGGCTGACTCCAGGTAGGGCAGCGAGACAGAGAAGAATGTATGTAGCAAAACGGTCTAGAGCTTGGCTCATTCAGTGGGCTTAACACCGTCAAGCAAATAGGTTTTCTATTCTTTCCTGTCACTCTCTCTTTGCTCTTGATTGCAAGATGGCTTTACCAATTCTAGGAGTCACATGTAGATGTGATGACATTTGACAGAGAAAAAGCAACTTTTTCTTTCTTTCTTTCTTTCTTTCTTTCTTTTCTTTCTTTCTTTCTTTCTTTCTTTCTTTCTTTCTTTCTTTCTTTCTTTCTTTCTTTCTTTCTTCAGTGCCTGGCACTGAAGTTGTTTGCACTGAGCTATATCCCAGCTCATGTTATAATTCTTTTTATTTCTTAGTCTCACTGAGTTCCCCTAGCTGGGCTTGAACTTTCAGTCTCCTGCCTCAGCCTCCCAGAGGGCTGAGATTTCAGGCATGTGTCACTGTATCAAGCTATATCTCTGTCTTTGAAGGTAATGAAGTCTAACCCAGGAGTCCCACAGCAAGTTTCTCCTGTGTCTCATTGGCCAGAATTTCTACCCCTGATCCCGACCTAAAACAGTGGCATTTCAGCCCAGAAGCAAGGGGCCACATGAGGAGTCCTGCCCCAAAGTACGTGAGGGGTAGGAGGGTGACTGAAGCCAGGCAGCAATGAGGCTGACTATCAGCAGGCAACTCCCAGGGCCTGCCACGAGGAGAGAGTGGAAGAGAACACTGCCGTGAGCTTGGGGTGGAGCAGCATTATTTACAAGGGTCTGTCTAGGACTGAAGCAGAGATCTAACACCTGTGCGGGCAGATCTCGGCTACAGAGGTCTCAAGGCCAGAAATCAGCTGCGGCTCCACAGTCCGAAATCCAGGGCTGGGCTATCACCACCAGCAGGGCCCGGCACTCTCTTCCCTCCTACCTCTGACTCACACATGCCAGCCAGGTTAGAGCTGTTACTGGAGTGCAGTTTAGAGCAGTGGAGTATGCGTCTGGCGCTGTATGATAATGCTGAGCCAGGTGAGCAGTGGGTGGAGTGTGACTAACAAAACCCCTTTAGGGCCCGGCAGAATGGCTCAGTGGTCTAAAGCGCCTGCTTGGGAAAGCTTGGGTGGCTTCAGGGACTGCGGTTCGATCCCCGGCGCCACATGCTGCGCCAGCCCTGCCCTCAAGGCGGGCTGAGCCGGCCATAAAAATGAGTGAATAAACAAGCAAAGGTTGTGAAACAATAAATAAATAAATAAATCTTTTTTAAAAAAAAATCCTTTAGAAAGGCCTCCTTTGTTCTTAGATGTCTGGGCAGCAGGCTAGCGGAATCTCGCCCAGGTGGAGACGATTTCTTCCTGCTCAAGAAAGTAAACCTGAGGCGCTAACAGCCACTGACGTTATGAAGCTGCTCATTTTCCCCAAAGCTTAAGAGCACCGGCAAGTTAGTAGGATCAGTCAGTCGACAAATGTTTATTGCCGGTCTGCCACGCATCGTGCAGTCCTCCAAGGTACAGCGCGCTGCTGTGGACAAGATACAAATCCGTCTGTGCATAGAGTTCTGTTGGAGAGGTGGATGGAAAATGGCAAAAAAGGAAATGAGACGATTGCCAGACGCCCGGAGGTCTCGTTTCTCCTGCTGCCTTTTCTGTGGTTAAGGAGGAGGAAAGTGTAATTTATTTTTATCACTGTCTAAGCTCTTGGCTGGGACAGGTTGCTGTTACAGAGAGGCAAATTAACAAGAGAAAAACACAAGCAAGTTTGTCGTGTGTCGCCTGGAAGAAGAGACTGCCGTAGTTTAGGAGCCTGGTGGGAACAACATGTCAAGGAAGGGCAGTGAGTTTGCTAGTGACAAGACAAAGGGCCAGGAAGTCTCAGACTTCCCAAATCAGAAACTAGGGGAAGGTATTATTTATTGCAATTAGTGTATTTTTCTTATGTAATTCTACTTATTTCCTTTTTTATTATTGTGTTAATTGCTCTGTGAGGCCCTCCACCCTGCTGTTGTCAGCCCTGGTCTCCACCACCCAGTGGCAGAGTCTAGGGTCAATCATGGAGAGAGATGAACAGTAGGAGGGACTAGAGGCCAAGAAGACAGTGATGGCCCAGTTCTTCTTTTTCAAACCTAAGTGATTCCAAAAGTATTTGCTCCCTGTCACACACACACAGGGCCTCCACCTCAGCCTCTCTCAGGGTCCTCACCCAAGTCTTCAGTCGCCATTGATTTTCTGATAAAATCCAGCTTGCCATAGCTGCCTTCAGACTGTTCAGTGAGTGACACTCTGTGGGTGCCTTACAAATATTTTAAGTTCCTTTCCTCCCCCTACATTTTTTAAAATTTCAATCTTAATCAAAGGCATCATATTCCTTAAGCCCAAATCAGAAATCTTTCAGTCTCTGCCTTTTCCAAGTCCACTTCCAGTCTCTTCCAAAAGCTGGATCCTCCTCTGGGAGGTGCTTCCTGTCTTTCTCTGTCATGTCTTAGTCTCAGGTCCTCTCATGGTTCACATAGATTACTACCTACAATCTTGACTGCTGTGTGGCAAAATAGGCCCAAGCTCTGCAGCCCCAAAGGACAAAGAATCATCTCCCACCTTCTGTGGATCAGGAATCTTGAAGTATCTGGCAGAGCAGCAGTGGCTTAGAGTGTCTCACGAGGTTGCAGTGAACATGACAGCTGGGACCACAGCCATCTAGAGGAGGCTGAGGATTGACTCAGAAGACGCCCACTCACATAGCCGCTGCAACAGTTGGGCTCTTCATTTAGTAGATAGAATGAAAAGCAAGTGCATTGCCAGGATGTCTTGGGAGGGGCCACGGTTGGAGGGAGTCCCCACCTCTGCATACACGTGACACAGACTTCAAGTTAGACTGCTTGGGGACTCGCCTGTTAGCTTAGTTGCTTAAGCACCTGCTCTGCCAAAGCCTGTCAGGTGCAGGGGACCACAGTTCAATCCCTAGGTCTACCTGCCTTACCAGACCTGCATGTAAGGCCTGAGCCAGCCACAAAAAAAAAATCCTTCTCTACGTTAAGGGGCAGTCAAATATCTTAGCCAATTAAAGTGTCTACAAGCAGATGCAGAGGCCAGGGGTTTGATCCCAGGGGCCCTACCCAGGGGCAGGTTGAAATAGCAGTTGAGGCTAGGTGTGGTAGCACATGCCTATAATCTCAGCTCTTAGGAGGCTATTAACAGGCAGATCACTACAAGTCCAATCTAGTAGTAAGACGTGAATACCCTGTGGACCCTTCCCTAAAATATAAATAAATAAATAAATAAATAAATAAATAAATAAATAAATTTTTTAAAAAGACTGCTTACACTTAGGTACCAGCTTACCTCTTGTTAGTGCAGTGACTTAGACCAAATTATTTAGTTCCTCTAAGCCTCAGTTTCATCACCCTCAACTGGAACAATAATAATATTTGCCTTCATTAAAGAAGATTTAATAAAATTAAAGTGCTGACCAGCAAGGATCAATAACAATTTCCCATTTTAAAACTCTCTTCACAGTGGCACTTAATATAAAACTGAAGGTAAGAAAGAGGAAAATTATATGCGGCAAGTCTCTGGCAGACAACTCAGTAGATATGCACTGTCCCCTTCTTTGCTGATAAAATTCTTACTTTTCTCTCATTGCTGGGACAAATACCCAACACCCAAAATGAAGGAAGGAAAGGCTTATTTAGCTCACAGCTACTGGAAGTTTCAGTCCATGTTAGGCGGCTTCAAGGCTGAGTGGCACATGGCAGAGAGCAGCAGTTCATGGTGGCAGAACAGCAACAAAATGGTGACAGAGGCAACGGAATAGCCAGGGGAGCAGACAGTAACAGTGCGAGTCTGTCTCTGTCTCTCTTTTTTTTTTGTCTTTTTGAGACAGGGTCTCGCTATGCAGTTGAGGCTGGCCTTGAGCTCACTTTTCGTAGTTCAGGCTGGTCTTGAACTCGCACCAATCCTCCTGCCTCAGCCTCCCGAGTGCTGGGATTACAAGTGTGTGCCACCACGCCCTGCACTGTCTCTTTATATTACATCCAGGCTCTCTGCCTCAGCCTATCCTCCTTAGGCCACACCCATAATCCCAGAAGTACTCAGATCCATGATCCCATTGGTACTAAAACGCATAATCCCAGTGGGTCATGAGTCAAATCTCAAACTCTAGAAGTCCCCTCCCCATGATTGCATGAGGCTTTGGGGGAACAACTAGACATAAACCATAAGAAATTCTCAAGGTTGCTTCAAGCTACAATGTGCCCACTTAAAGCACAAGTGACAGGTAGCCCTATGGCGCAGTTCCAATGAGTGAAATACAGAGTGTCATGGTGAGTCTTTTAGGAAACTCTTTTCTTGATTTTGAAAAGGAGGGAGGAGATAAATCAGCCAGTACACACCCTCCTGTCTGGAATAGGAACATGCCACTGCAGAGGTGGAACCACAACCCCGAGATGCTGAGGGAAATGGCCACACCTGCAAGCCGGCCCAGAAACCCCCAGGAGCCTGCATGCTCAGTGGCCACTTTGGTCCATGGCCCAGGCCATCTACCTCCAGACTTACTACACAAGCCACATAGCCCCACTTATTGAATTCACTCTCAGGTTTTCTGTTTTAGACAGCTAAATACAATATTAGCTGACACTCACAATCTTCAGAAAACATTAACATTCATGATCCAGTCCTGAAACTCTATCCTCAGGACCTTTTTACTTGCAAGGAAATATTAACCCACAGCATATCATTATCTGACTCATGCAGTAGGAATAAGCGTGAACTATTTGACCACGGATTTTATGATCCAACATATAAAACTGTTGTTTGAAGATGTGTGTGTGTGTGTGTGTGTGTGTGTGTGTGTGTGTGGTATAGCAGTACAACTGCACATCTATCCATCTACCTATACATCTAAGTACACAGATTTAAATATATATTTCCTAGTGAACAGAATTCTGTCTTATTATCTTATTCCCTGGTCTTAACAAAGAGCAGTCCCCTTCCTTTTAAAGCTTCCTCCTCCTTCTGTGGATATTCATAAGAGATTTAGCCACCACTTAGAGGTCTCATCATGAAAATCATCTTAGGATAGGTTTCTAGATAGCTGGATCTAATCCTGGCCCCACTAAATACATGGCTTGGTAACCCTGAAATATTCCTTTGGATGAAAGCTTGTGAACAAGCTCACTGTACGATAAGAGACAGGAGAGAGCACTCAAATCCCCTCTGCTGCCGGGCCATGGGACGCAAAGTCCCCAAAACTTAATAGCATTGCAGACAAATACAAGCCTCTTCTATGGATCCAGTGGAATTCTGATCTGCACAGAGGTCAGAAATCAGTACATAAAGGGACTTGAAAAGTGACCTGCACTTGGAGAAGCTTAACAGTGCTCTAGCAGTGATCTAGGACCAGTTATTTAACTACTACATGAATTATTTTCCTTATCTATAGTATGATGGTATTGGACATTATTATGGTAATACACTCTATAATGTAAAGTGTCTAAGAGTAGTGTATTTTATGCAGTATTTGCCAGTCTTGATCGTTACATTTTCTTTCAGTGGCTTAGCTTACTATTCTAAGACATATTCTTCCTCCCTGCCTCTCTGTCTCCCTCCATCTCCCTCTGTGTCCCTGTCTCTGTCTCTTTGTGTATGTCTCTCTCTGTCTCCGTATCTCTGTCTCTCTGTCTGCCTCTCTATCTCTCCCTCCCTCTCTCTCCCTCTCTGTCTGTCTGTGTCCCTGTTAGTCTGCCTCTCTATCTCTCTCTCTCTGTCACTGTCCCTGTCTGTCTCTCCCTGTCTGTGTCTCTCCATCTCTTCCCCTTTCGCTCGCTCTCTGTCTCTCCTTCTGTGTCCCTGTCTGTCTCTTTCTCTCTCTGTCTCTCTCCCTCCTCTCATATTCTGCACTGAGCTATATCTGCAGCCCTTGGCTGTTTCTTACTTAAATCAGAGGATCTCTAAGATGCATCAGCCAGGTTTCTTATTGCCCAGCTGAATCACCAAACGCCCACAGCTTAGAGAAGGCGAGGTTCAAGTTGGCTCAAGGTGTGAGGGGATTCGGTCCCCAGCAGGTTGGTGTCACCATACAAACAACACAGCCAAGTGCAGTGCTAAGGAAAACTGCAACTTAGCCCACGGCAGCCAGGAAGCAGAGCAGGGAGAGAGCCAGGGAGCAGCAAGCCAGGGGCCGTGCAGAGTATCCGAGGCACCCTTCCAGGACCAACCCAGGAGCGCCGAGGGGTGTGCTTATCTAGTCTGTAGGCTTTCTTGATCCAGCAAAGTTGGCATATCATGGCAGGATTATTGGGCACAGTCACCCAGACTAGGACTAAACTGTCAACCTCTTGCCTCAGCCTGCTAGAGCGCTGGGATTAAAGGGCAGCCCTTCCCCGCCTGACCTCAGGTTTGCATTTTTCAATATGCCTGTTATCCCATCACTCAGGAAGCAAAGACAGGAGGATTGCTGTGAATTTGAGGCCAGCATGGACTACAAAATGAGTATAAAGCCAGCTTGAACTACGTAGTGAGACCCTTTCTCAAAAAGGGTCTCACATATATACACATAAATTTTTCTAGGTTAAAGCAAAAACACTATGAAAAAGTGTTTATAACATTATAAGTCATGAAGAAATCTAAAAATCTTCCTTTATGGAATCCCCACCCTCTCCCAACCACCACTAATTTGGCTTAAAAAGTTAGCACTGCGTATAGATTAATTCCTGCTTAGGGAACAAAAATGTATGACTCAAAATGAAGGCTTAAACCCTGTTTGCTTCTTAATAGAAGTATAAAGCCAAGATTCAAACCAGGTAAGCTTCAGGTCCTATTTTCTCACAGGGGAGAACATAAAGGGGTAGCAGCAAGAGCGCCAGTGAGGTTTCTGGCTGCCTCGGGCTCCTCCTCCTAACGCCCCGCCCCTCCTTTCCTTCTGCTCAACAGGGGTCGTCCTTTTCTTCCCGCCATTGCAAAGCCCCAGACAAGTCAGCTGGAGGACAGGCTCAACCTGCAGGAGCGCACCATCGCCTTCCTCCTGGAGCAGGCCTTCCGCATCAAAGAGGACATCTCCGCTTGCCTCCAGGGGTCCCATGGTGTTCGAAAGGAGGAGTCACTTGCCAGGAAGTTGCTGGAAAGCCACATCCAGACCATCACCAGCATCGTCAAAAAACTCAGCCAAAACATTGAGGTACTTCCTGTCTCCACCGTGTCAGCCTCATGGCTTGACCAAGATTATCGACACCCAAGGTCATCTTTCAGCTAGAGGAATCTTTGCTATTGCTGAATTTAAATGAGTTTAATTTAGCCGCTCCCAAAAGAAACGGTTCAGTTTTCTGACAGGTAGCTTATGACAAGAAGTACAAGAAACTTCTATTAAAATATGTATCGTATGTCTACCTTATGACAGCAAAGATAACTGTAATATTAGGTCAGCCATGGTGCCAAGGTGCCTGGGCTATTCTAAATCACCAAAGCTAGCAATGTAATTATTTCAAGCAAAGATTTTCATAGGGCTTGGCCACCGCTGGCTCAGGGCCCTTCACAGCCTGACCCCACCAATCCCTGACCCATCTCTGTCCCCTACTCCAGCTGTGGGGACTTGTGAGCCATTCCTTGCTGTCACCCTGACTGGATCACCCTCCTGTCCCTGTTCCTACAAAGTTTCCCTCATTACTTCAGGTTTGTGCTCAAGTACCGCCTTATAAGACAGCACGCCCTCCATGCCCTGTAAAACCACTTCCTCCCTCACTTAAAGGGAGTTTCAATCTCCCTTAAATTCTTTTTAACCACAGAACTTAGCACAATCTATGATAAAATCTTCATTTGCCTACTGTTTGGTTTTTCCCTTCTAAAATATACTCAGCAGGGCTGGGGAAATAGCAGAATAAGCACTTGCCTGGCAAACACAAGGACCTGAGTTCAATCCCCAGTCCTGCAAAAAAAAAAAAAGAAAAGAAAAGAAAAAGGGCCCAGCGGGATGGCTCAGTGGTCTAAAGCACCTGCTTAGGAAAGCTTAAGGGGCTGCAGGGACCTCGGTTCTATTCCCGGCACCCTCAGGGCAGGCTGAGCCAGCCATAAAAATAAATAAATAAACAAACAAAAGTTCTGAAACTAAATAAATAAATAAATAAATATTTTAAAAAATAAATAAAATATACTCTGCATAAGGCAGGGACTTTGATTCACTACTGAGCCCCCCATCACATAATAACTATGCGTACTATGTAGTCAGTACTGCATTAATATTTCTTTTTTACCTTTTTAAAAATGTATTCATTTATTTGGTGTGGGGTCTCACTACGCAGCTCATAGAGCTCCTCCTGTGACAGCCTCCCTAGTGCTGGGGTTACAGGGTGCACCAGCACTCCTGGTTTTACAGCATGCCTGGGGGCCAGGCCAGCACAGCATGTGGTACTGGGTATTGAACCTGGGTCCTTGTGCTTTCTAGGCAGGCACTTAGACCTCAAGCTATCACTCCAGCCAAATATTGAAGTAGGTGGTCTTGAAATAAAAATGAGCTTTTTATATAAAAAAGAAAATTCTTAGGCTATTGTCTTAGTTACCTTTTACTCGTTGCTGAGACAAATACCCAACACTCAAGATGAAGGAAGGAAAGGTTTATTTAGCTCACAGTTTGTGGAGGTTTCAGTCCATATTCGGTTGGCCCAAGGCTGAGTGGAGCACGGTGGAGAGCATCCAGTTCAAGGCGGCAGAACAGCAGCAAAATGGTGGCAGAGGCAGCCAACCAAACAGGGCAGCAGAGCAGCAGCACCAGCTCGAGCTACAGTCTGTCTCTCTGTCTCTCTTTATATTACATTCAGGCTCTCCACCTTAGCTCCCGCCCTAAGCTACACCCATAATCCCAGAAGTACTTCCACCCATAATCCCATCAGTACTAAAACCTATAATCCCAGAGATCATGGATCAAGTCTCAAACTCTAGAAGTCCCCGCCCAGTGACTCCATGAGGCTTTTGGGGGACAACAAGACATAAACCATAACATTCCGCCCCTGGACGCCCAAAGTCGCATGCATTTCCCTTTATACAAAAGACATTTTAGTCCATCTGGAAGAGTTGCCAAAGTCCCAATAATTTCAGCATTGCTGAGAAGTCCAAATCCCAAGTTTCCTCGAAGATCCAAGGCAAATTTTCATCTGTGAGCCCCTGTACAATAGAAGAGTCAAACATATCCAACATTCATAAGCATAAGATAAACATTACAATTCCAAAAGTTGCAAACAAGGTAATACAAAACATTGGGACCAACACATGTCCAAAATCCAGCAGGGTAAACATTAAATCCCATAGTTCCAACTGGAGAATCCGAAGCAGTCTGCACTGAGTTGTGAGCATCATGCAACTCTGCTCCTACAGCACTCTTGGTGATAATTCCCATGGCTTCTCTCTTAGGCTGGCTTTGCTCCCCCTTAGCACGATCCACATTCTTGGCTTTTCCAAACTTCTGGGGTTTCCACTGAATTGGCTTCTCACTCTCTGCTTCACACACTGCCCTCTCAGGAGCACA
>PVJA010018788.1:0-39328 GCA_004027025.1 Myocastor coypus
AGGACCAGCCTCAACTGCATAGCGAGACCCTGTCTCAAAAAGACAAAAAAAAAAAACTTGCCTGGCAAGCATAGATTCATGAGTTCAATCCCTGGTTCCACCAGAAAGAAAGAAAGAAAGAAAGAGAGAGAGAGAGAGAGAGAGAGAGAGAGAGAGAGAGAGAGAGAGAGAGAGAAAAGAAAAGAAAAGAATCCAAAAAAAAGTGAAGATAAATATTTATGAGCAGCAGAGAAAGCATGAAAAAGGGAACTCACTTTAGCCAGGTAATCAGGCAGGAACTCTTGGAGGAAGTGCTTTTTTTTTTTTTGTCTTTTTGAGACAGGGTTTCGCTATGCAGTTGAGGCTGGTCTTGAGCTCACTTTTGTAGCCCAAGCTGGTCTCGAGCTCACACCGATTCTCCTGCCTTAGCCTCCCAAGTGCTGGGATTACAGGTGTGAGCCACCCCGCCTAGCTTTTTTGCCTTTTTGAGACAGGGTCTTGCTATGCAGTTCAGGCTGGCCTTGAGCTCACTTTTGTAGCCCAAGCAGGTCTCAGACTCTCATGGATCCTCCTGCCTCAGCCTCCCAAGTGGTTGGATTCTAGGCATGCCACCACACCCAGCTAAAACTTTTTTTTTCAGAACCAGGGATTTAACGCAGGCCTTTGAGCTTGCCAGGCAAGCGCTTATTCTACTGAGCTATCTCCCCAGCCCTGAAGAGGTGATATTTGTAACAAGGTCCTGATGAGCAAGGAGGAGTCAGTTTTGGGGAAAGGACCTGGGGCCCAGCACTTAAGGGAGGATGAACAGCACATGCAAAACTCTGAGGGGAGACCAGCTCCATGAGAGCCGAAACTGTCAGCTGGCAAGTGGGGACAAGAGAGGAGACCAAAGCGCACAGCTGGGAAGACAGATGGACACGGGCTCACGTCCCAGGGCAGCAGGAGGTGCCACGGATGTAAGCAGGAACTGAGGATCTGTTTACATTCAAGGGCAGCAGCCGGCAAGGCAGACTCAGTGCTGCCTGCTGAGATCAAGGCCATGGGTCCTGGCAGAGCAGAGCTGCCTCCCTGCTCCTCCTCCCTATCACCACCACAGGGACTTGACAGCCAGAGTTAACAGAGGACCAAAGAGGAACTCTGCAGAACACCCCCTCCCTGCTGCCACCAGGCACAAAGCAGGTGGCCACCACCCATCCTCTGACCACCCAGAGAGCTGGATGGCAGACAGTATACCCAGTCAGCTGCCCATCCACCCATCCTCCCATCCGTCCATCCATCCATCCACCTTCTCTATGCCTCTACAGGCTTGACCCTCAGCCAGGGCTGGCCACCCCCAATATTGTTTCATTTCATTTATTTATTCTTTTTTTTTTTTTTTTTTTTTTTTTGCAGGACCAGAGTTCTTACGCACAATGTTGTACTTGCCAGGCAGGCACTTGTGCCATGGAGCTGTCTTCCCAGCACCCCCATATTGTTTCAAAATGAACATTGACATTGTTATTTATATTGCCATGTGTGGTGCAAGTGAAACAATAAGGGCACTCATATATTGGCACCTCATTTGTTCACTAATGATGTGAATGATTTCTATCCTCTGAATTAGAGAGCAGAGTTCAAAATACTGGAATACTTGTCAGAACTGGGTCTTGGCTCCCTGGCGTTTGGTGTGATTTGTGATGCACACAGCCAACATGTTTCTAATAACCTTATCTCTGCTACTTCAAGTCTATCCAGATGGATAGCAAACAACAAATCAAGGCCCGGCTGAGAGTCCAGGAAGTTTTGCACAGTGCAAATATCACTGTGTATCAGTATCACTGCATAGCCCATTTCAAAATACAAAAGACACAGTGTTAGAGAAAGATACCCAGGGGCTCAGTACCATATAGTACAGTTTCTACCACTCTGCTGCTGTAGGTACTGGTAGCACCAGGAACATATGCGGAGCTTTCTAGGGGTTCCACAACCAACTCCCATAGACAGGGCACTTGCACAATGGATGTCTATGGAGGTACTATTCTAGACACCAGATGTCCCAGACCAGGAACTGTGAGAATCCCTGTCTTGCGCCTCTTCCCTGAGTCCTAGTGATGGCTGCAGTCTTTGAGGCTCCTTGGCATGCAGCCGCATCACTCCATCTCCACTGTCACCTCCCGGTATGTGTGACTGTGTCCACGTTTCCTCATCCTATGACACCAATCTTTTTGGAATAGGAGTTGACACCAAAAACCTCCTGGTAACCTGGTCACCTCTATAAAGACCTAGTCACCAATTAAGGTTTGTCTGAGGTGTGCAGGGTTGGGACTTGAATGTACAAATTTGGGAAGGTGAGGAGACCATTCAACCTGTGGCGATAGATTATAGTAAAATATGGTCATTAGGAAGTGATACATTTTGAGTATCTATTATGTTATAAAATGCAATTTAATTTTGTTATTATTGTTTTGTAATTTAATTCCTAATAGTGGCTGTATTTAACAATCAGTTCACAAAGTATGCAGCCTAACAACCAGTGTAAGCAGGTTCCCACATGTCACTAGCCCATGGCACCCCTCTCCCTTGGCTGTATCCCCAGGCTACTGTAGGCTCAGATGAAGGACAGGGTGGATTTAGGTTCCTTTGGGGGAGGGTCCTGAGGATGGGGTGCTCTGGGGATAAGCTGTGGTTGAGGCTGGCCCAACAAAGAGCTGAAGAGTCCACACACGCTGCTTAGGAAAGCTCAGACAGCACGGCCCGGCTCTGTTCCTCTCTAGTGATCAACCTTCTCCTTTTGCTTAGGCTTATTCCTGCTCCAGCACTTAAATTTTTTCATGCCAGGAAACCCTTAGTCCTGGGCAAACTGAGCACTGGATCACACTCAGCCCCTAATCATAGGCTCACAGCAGAAAAGAAAATGTTAACAACTAAAGTTGATGAAAATTAAGCAGAACGTAGGACAGCATCTCTGCAGATCCCGGGGCCATTCCCTGTCTGGAGGCATGACTGGTACCCAGCGATTTCTCAATAAGGTCTGCAGTGAAAACCGGGCTGTAGAATCTGCACTTCTGGATCAGGCCTCAGAATTGCAGAGCACTGTGGTCAGGAGAGGTGACACAAGGAATGGGCACAAGCAGCATCAGCGCTGGGCTAGGGACCTCGTCTGTGTCATGGTAGCTGAATGACCTTAAGGAGGTGACCTGCCATCCTGTGGGTGCCTTTTTTCTGTTTCATGATTAGTTCCACTGTGGCTGCTCTAGTGTTATGTGTGTAATCAAAACAGTACAGAAATCATGACTATCTAAGTACACCAAGGTACATAAATAGAGCCTGAAACCAAATGTTAGCTGTGGGTGATGTGGTGTGTGGTGCTTTGCAGTGGGGTCCAGGCTTCATTCCGGTATGCAGCGTCAGGACCGGAGAGGCTGCTGCCTCCCCCCCACCCCCGCCCCCAGCCTATGCCAACTCATGCAGGAACTAAAGCCTGAGAGGCATCTCCAGTAGTGGTAGTGGGGGAAGTAGCAAGTGGTGAGCGAGGCTCCCAAGTCAGAGAGGGTGCCTGTATTTGTAGCGCAGCTCAGCATGGGCTTGGTGGCCACCCCCACTGCCTGACACAGATTCTGTTCCTGCTGCAGAGCCGTCTCAGCAACTTGGGGCTGTTGCAACCCCAGGGGAAGAAACTGTGCTCCATTACACAGAAGGGGCAGCCACAGCCCCACCCCTTCATGTGGGGATAAAGCCCTCCCCTGCTGGTGCAGAATGAGGCCAGGGAGGTGCTCAGGACACATAACTTCTACAAGCACTCATAGTCAGGTGCTGACAACACCGTTCCTTGTGTGACTCAGGGCAGCAGGCTCTGCTCTTATCACATCTCATAACCATAAATAAAAAATTAGGTAAATAAAAATCAGGACTCAGACAGCCAATCTCACTTGCCCTGAAAAGCAACAGAACCAAGATTTGAACCCAGGCCTCTCAGAATCCAGCTCCCGATAGCCTAACCCCAGGTCTCTCCCTCCTCTTGAGCACAGGTGCACCTGCTGATCCTCAGGCAGTCAGCATGGCAGAAAGCCATGGAGGCTGCTCACAGGCTGGAGCTGGATTCCCCACTCTGTCCAGACTCCCTGGGTGACCTTGTGCAGGTCCCTTCTCAGACCTCTATATCCTTGTTGGCTGGACTAGAGGAGGTACAAACTGCAGCATCCACAGGGGTTGGCACAAAGCCATGGAGAGTAGGGGAAGGGCAGTTATCAGGTGAAGGGTTCTAGGGTGACTGGAGAGTCCAGGCCACCCTGTGAACACTGCTCAGCTCAAAGAACTGTCCCTTGAGCAAGAATGGACCCAATGCAGTTTTTCTAAAGAAACCAGAAACATGATATTAATGTGAAAATCTTGCTAAAAGTTGGGAATAATCTAAGGATTGAAAGCCAGCAGGAAGTCAAAATCACAGCCATGGGTTTCCATTTCCCTTCTTGAGTCTACATCTGACACTGAAGACTTCACAAAGGTCCAGCTGCTCCTCATAGCACTAGGACCTCTGATTTTAGCTGAGCTTAATATCTGGGAATAAGAATATCACATGCCAGCTTCCCTTGCAGCTAAGAGCGACCGTATGACCAAGTTCTGGATGAGAGTTGATGACTGGAAACAAAGTCTATAGCTCTGGAATGAAACCTTTAAATAAGGATGATCCCTATACTTACTATTACCTATCTGCTAATCAGAAAACGACAGGGTGTTGGTGGCTCTGTGCCCTCACGTGGGATAAGAGGAGGACAACATTCTGGGAGTGAAGGAGCAAAAGAGGGGTGGAGCCTGGGTACTTGAGGCCCCTGGGACAGCCACTTTCACGTGAGCCATTCTGTGGAAGAAGTAGCCTACTCAGCAAGGGCCTTCTTTGTAATTTACATATGTAATAACTAAGCATAAATATAGTGCATGCTGTAGTACCACAGGAAATATTTATATGAAGGATTTTATTCTTTTAAAAAATGTTACTAGTACCTGCTTGCAGTATATTATGATTATACTAATTGTGTGGGGTTGGTAGATAACACATCTTAATTCTTTTATGTCCCCACCCCCTTCCCTCTCCCCTCTCTTCCATCCCCTGGTACCTTTCTCATTTACAGACTATCTACCCGCCCCCCCATCCCCTATTGTCTGAATTTTATTCTGTTCTTTGCTTTATTTATATTTCAAGGTTCCAATAGGCGAAGCACCTAAGTTAATGAGTGAAGTGCAGACACGGCACAGACAGGGTCCTTCTACTCCACGCCAAGCTGGAGAGCTCACCATCTATTCATGGACAGGGACAATGCTGTCCAGCCCCCCTCAGGGGCCAGTGTGTGATGGACAAAGCCTCCCTGCACTGTCAGGGCCCCAGGCAGGTCTCAGATTTGAACTCAAGTCCTGTATTTATTTCCTTATCTCTCGCACCTCCACCTGTCTCTCTCCAGGCTGGAGAGGCCCCAGGATACCACTGTCTCCTTCCTGTTGCTGCTGTGCGGCCTCTGGCGGGTCAGTGTCTTCTCTAGGCTCCTCACCATCCGGCCTTCTAACGCTGAGTTCTCTGGTTGGGATGGTGTCTTGGACTTTTATTCAAAGTCCTCATCCCCAGGTGACCCAGGAAGTAGGTGCTTTCTTTCCAAGGGGCTCCAGGACTAGATGCCAGCCCTTCATCTCCGAGGCCTCACTCAGCCACTCCCAAGGAGATGCAGGGGGTAGGAGGGAGGGGGCTTGGAACTGGAAAACCAGTTATGCAGGGGCCCTGAGGGGCCGAGCCCAGGTGCGGAGCAGAACTGTTGGCCGGCCCTCCGCCAGACTGCACCTGGTGCTCTGTAAACACCCGCCCCCTTTCACTCTGAGCACAGGAGCCCGGCTGAACCTCTGGCAAGCAGCAGCCAGGAGGGAGGGCCTCTCCCCGGATGCTGGGAGCCCCTGCCAGGCTGTGTTGGTGCCATGTGTCACATGGCAGCGAGGGGTGGGAGGTATGGGGCAGCAGCACTCTGGCCTTGGAGCCCAGCAGACAGAGTGCGCCCTCCACCACCACCTGCAGCGACCTTGGCAAGTCCTTTTCTGACCTTGAGCCTCAATAGGCCTAGTGCTGGCAACCGAGCTGCCAAGTGCCCAGCCCAGAACCCAGGCCCAAGCTGGCGCTGCATACAGCTTCTTATCAAGAAGCACAGCAGGAAGGGGTGAAAACAATGAGGAGCTGTTTTTCCTTTTTTGACTTCATGTAGAAGTCAATAGATAAAGCCCAATGTTAATAAATCAAGCAACTGCAGGATCAGTGTTATTTATTGCTCTGGGGTAACCACGGCTCTGAAACTGTCAGAGGTTTTCCCAGCGGGAGGGGCTTTTCATTATAAGTCCTTGTACCAGTTAGTGCTTTTAAATGCCTGCTTAATAGAAATAATTTATTTACAAGTAGCTTGGTCTCCCCAGCATGGATTCGTGGATTCAAAAGTTTGCTACTGTCAACAAAAGGATTTTTTTTTTTTTTTACCTCAGAGACCACATGCAAGATTAAGTGTTTCCTTAGGGAGTCAGGTTACCAGGCGTCAAATACCTTCTCTATGATTTACTGGCTGTGCCACTATGGGGAAATTACTTAACCACTCTGTGCGTCAGTTTCTTCATCTAGAGAATAGGGAAAATATTAACTCCATGCTTCTGGTATGTACAGTAAGTAATACCTGAGACATTATTATTACAGAGCCCTATAATTCATAGGAGGAATTGCTTTATAAAAACAGGATTAATACGATCCACATAGTTTTGCATCTTACTTTCCTTTCTCCTGCCAAGACATAATGGAGAGCAATTCAGTCCAGCACATGCAGTTCTGTCGTCTTTTATAATTGATGCAAGAGTTCTGCGGCCCAGAATGTAAGGTTTATCTAAGGTAGTCAGTCAGTTTCCACTTGTAGTATAATACGCTTTGCAGCAGTGAATGCAAAATTTTTGTGGAAAAATCTGAAAGATTCCTAAAAGACACGTTGACATGCAGCTGAGTCATAGAGTTCGTACCACTGAAGCTTTTATTGGTACCTCTTAAAAAGTAGTACGAACTAGGGTCCCGCCAATCCTGAGAAAACCCTCATTGACTCACTACCCCTGAGTTCTTCAACTTTTGCTTCTCTGGGAAAAGGAGAGCTTATTGCTTATTGAGCTTACTTCTAATTATGTGGGGACTCAATATCTTTTCACTAGTTATCATGTACTTTAATTTCTTTTCATGTGAAACAAATAAGCTTTCTATACGCTTTCTTTTTTTTTTTTTTTTTTTTTTTTTTTTTTTTTTTTTTTTTTTTTTTTTTTTTTTTTTTTTTTTTTTTTTTTTTTTTTTTGCTGATTTGTAAGACTTATTTAGAAACCTTCTCGATTTTTTTTTAAACTGACCTCTTTTTATTTATTTATTTTTCTTGTTTCTGAACTTTTGTTTGTTTATTTATTTATTTTTATGGCCGGCTCAGCCCACCCCAGGGCAGGGCTGGCGCAGCATGTGGTGCCGGGGATCTAACCGAGGTCCCTGAAGCCACCCAAACTTTCCCAAGCAGGCACTTTACACCACTGAGCTATCCCGCCGGGCCCCTCTCGATTTTTGTTTCTGGGATTTTCTTTTACTAGGGAATTAATCCAGGGCCTCATGAGCACTTCCCAGTTGCCTTGCTGGTGAGCTCTGTCCTCAGCCCTTTTACGTTTTTCTACTTAATCTTGAGGCAGAGTCTTGTTAAGTTGCCCAGGCTGACCTCAAACCTGTGATCTTCCTACCTCAAGCTTCCTGAGCATCTGGGGTTACAGACATGTCCCACCGCAGCCAGCTTCCAGTGAGTGAGATTCTTAGTGTGATTTTGGTCATGGAAAAGTTTTGCATTATTATGTAGTCAAATGTGATTTCCCCTGTGACATCCAGCTTTTGTTTCTTACTTTAGAAAGATGTCTATGATTCAAATTTATCTTAAAAATCTCCTAAGGAAGGGAAGGAAGGGGATAAAAAGAAAAGGAATTAAGATACGAGGTGCATCGCTTCTCGGCCTTTTGGCTAAGATCAAGTGTAGATACGAGGTGCATGCAGCCACACCCCACAGGAGTAGAAACGCTGTAGACTGCAAACATGGACCGATAAACTAAAATAATAAAACAATTCATAAAAAATTCTCCTATTTTTAGTACATTTATAATTATGTTCAACATTTACTCTATCCTTCTTTAATTCATTTGGAGTGACTGTATGTGTAGCTGGTGTAACCCTATGTATTAATAAAGCCACTCCTTCCTGCTTAATTAGTGATGTCTCCTGGCATGTTATGCATCCTTATGATTGGCACAGGACAGATTTCTGTAAATGTTGGCTTTGGAAGCAGCTGCAGTGACAGCCATATGACAGGTAGCATATTCTATAGTAATAGAACAAGGGGTCAGAATTCAGAATGAGATATGAATATCTGTGCCCTGATTTGAATTTTATTTTCAAGTCAATTTTATTTTCTTTTCTTTCTTTTTTTTTTTTTGTCTCCAGGACCAGGGTTTGAACTCACGACCTTGCGCTTGCCAGGCAGGCACTTGTGCCCCTGAGCTATTTCCCTGGTCCCCATCAAGTCAATTTTATTTACCTACCATAAAATTTCCTTATCTTACATTTACAGGTCATCAGATGTGTACATTCAAATAACAAACACTCCAACAGAACATTTCCATCTTTCCAGAAAGTGCCTTTGTACCCTCTTTACAGTCAGTCTCCCTCGACATGCACCCCAGCATCTCTGATTATTTTTAAACCACATGCATGTAATGCATTGATAACGTTCTCAGGAAAATAAATAGCCCAGCTGCTGCATGAGCCCGTTGGCCGTTAGCAGTTGGCTGAGGAGGAAGGTCAATTTCCCCCAAGGGAAGAACCTTCTGGGGTTGACAAACAGTGCTGAGACCAGTGAAAACCCACCTCAGATCTCCCAAGTACTCTCTCTTACTATGTTTTTTCCTAACTCTAAAAGTAAAATCTGACAGATATTTTCTGGTACTTTCTTCTAGATCTATAGATTTTTTTTTTTGCACTTGCTTTAAAATGATTGCTTATAAAAGAAAAGTTATCTCTGTGCTAAATGACTAGTAGCATATGTCATAATGGGATGATATTCAGGATATTAAATTCACTCTGGAAGGCTGAGGAAGGAGGCTAGCAAGTTCAAGCTCAGCTTGGGCAACTCAGCCATTTCAAGAGACCCTATATCAAAATTCTTAAAAGTTTTTAAAGAGCTGGGTATGTAGTTCAGTGTAAACTCTTGCTCAATCCCCAGTACTGGAATAGCGGGCAGGGATGAAAACCCATACAACTCCTGCTTGGGGATTGGCCTAGCATGGGCAAGACCATGCATAGGCTTGCTCACTACCATTGAAATAATAATAACAATCACCTGTGTGCCTAAAACTGTGCTAATATCATCTCAGAGGGGCCAAAACTGGCAAGAGTAAAGTGAGCAGCAGAAGAAGAATCCAGAATTTGCACGAAGAGGCTGGTGGTGGGAGAGGCAGGAGAGCGACTGAGGCCAGCCAGCCTCTGCAGCTCTGAGGCCTGAGGACCTCCTTCACAGGCTAGTGGTGGAGCAGACCTGGACCTGAATCCCGTGTCCTCCCTTCCTGCAAGCCTGTGGTGGAGAAGGTGTTGGGAACAGCACCTTAGCTCACAGGCTCTGCTGCCTTCCAGCCATAAAGGGAAACACAGGATTTTGAGGGGCTGCTCAAGGAGGGAATATCCTTGGAGTCAGTCTGAGATCTGTTTTTACTCATATATGCAACTTTGGGGAAGAGAGTAAAGTTTCTGAGTCACAGTTTTCTCCTCTCTAAAATGGGTATGACATAGTGCCTCGATGTAAGGACTGAAGAGATGGGATGCAAAGCTGGCTTCCTAGAAATGACAGTCAGTGGTCTCCAATGGACTTCATTTCCCTCTAAGAGGATCTTGTAGGATGCAAACCCGCCGATACCAGCTTTTGCTTGAATGACCAACTGGTTAACAAAAGCAGTCCTAAGAGAAGTATTCTGATATCACCAGTTTTATTAATTAACAGCTCATCAAAGTCTTCATAGATTTTTTTTTTTTTTTCATTTTGGTACCAGAGATCGAACTCAGGACTTTGCTCTTGCCCGGCAGGCATATATACTGCTGAGCTATCTCACCTGTCCAGTCTTCATGTTTTGTTAATGAGAAAAATGAACTACTTGCAGCCTGGAAACTCTAAGGAAATGGCTAATCTGGGGAATGCACTGGAGACAGGGCAGGACCTAGGCACACGCAGCCCTGCTGCCCTAGAAGGGACTGCCACACTGGCTCCCCATCACCTCCACCATGACCTGTTCAGGCCTGGGCTCTTGTGGAGGCTGAGACCTGAAGAGCCTAGGAACGCATTCCAGCACCAGGTTAGTGCATGGAGGGCACTGTGAGCTAGGAATTACTTCTGTATAACTGAGCAGCAAGCCGCTACCAGGGCCTGGGTGACTGAGACCCAGGGATCCCAATGGCCCTTCCCAGCATCTGCTTTTCTGTCCAGGCACAGCGGGGACACTGAGGCCCTGAAAGGTCAGGTGGCAAAGAGGTGGAGGTGGGTCTCAGTGCTAACTGGGTGGGGACCAAGGCCGTGCACAAGGAGGGACCTCTGTCTGATGGGGAGGGCAGGAGATACCCTTGGGACTTAATTGCACCACCCACAGACCACGTTGCCGAGGAACACTGAGGCAGAGAGGGATGAAGGCCAGGTCCGAGGTCCTGACTCAGCTCATGAAAGCAAGATTGAGAATACTGGGACACCCAGAGAGGCTGGCTGTCTCCCAGAGGTCACCCAACCCAAAAGAGGTAGCAAATCGTACCCCTCTCCATGTGAAATCATCAGCCCCAACTAGATGTGGGTGACACATACAGAGGTGCTATAGGTGTGGTTGTCCGCAAGGCTGCCCATTCTCAAGCATGTGGATTCTGACGTCAGCTTCACACCCCCACTCCCATACAAGCCTGGTCCTAATGCAGCCCAGCTTAGCCCCTCCCAGAATGAGCGGAGTGAGCAGTACCTGTATGGGTGTCTAATCCTTTGTCCTGGGTCGTTAATGAGGAAACTTAGGCCCAGGAAATAACAAGTAGGCTGCAGTGGCATAGTATCTGTGATGCTAGAACTAAGACTAGATTCTTGGGATCTGTTTCCTGAGGGAGCCAGAGGCCTGCTGGGCTGCCCTGGCTACATCCCTGCCTTCTCTCAGTCTGTTCTTCATTTATCCAATGAAGGTTTGCACTGGTTGAAAACAGCAAGAGCATTGGTAATATTGGGTTCAGGATCCCAGTTGACCTTGAGAGCGGTGTGAGATATTTGCCACCTCCCCCTTTTAAAACCAGCTGTTAGGGTATTCATTACGTATGCACTAGCACACACTTACAGACACTGTCACCACTAACTCAGGTATTCTCCTATTAGCTCTGTAGCTGGTTGTTCCTGTAATCATCTCCACATAGAAGATCTAGAAACTGAGATATGGAGAGGTTAGCTAACCCCGCCCGGTCACACAGCCAGTAAATGGGTATCTGGCAATCCTCCCTGGCTAGCATGGCTTCAGAGCCCAAATTCTTAGCTCGGTACCACCCTAATCCTCCTTTCGTGAACCATGGAGGAGGAGCCAGGAGAATGTTAAAGCAGCTGTCTGGGGACAGGTGTACAGGAGAGGTCACTGAAGATATATGCCTCCTTCCAGCCTCCCCAGGCAGGAAGAACGTCAGACCTGCCCTGCCTTCCAGTCTGCTGTGTACAGCCTGCTTCTGCTTATATGAGTTGGTGATCCTGGTGTGGGCTGGGAGTGGGTGGAGCCCAGTGATGAAAGGAGGCTGTTTTCCTTTACACAAGGAAATGGGCACTGCATGTGTGGGTCCCCTTGGAGCCTAAAGCTCTAGGAATCTGAAACTGATCTCAAGGCTTCCTTCTCTAGGAATGGTGGACTTCATTATCCCACTGAGGATAGCAAAATTCCTGGATTAAAAAAAAAAAAGCTAGTGCAGAAGAGCTGGAAAAAGGATAGAGAAGCAGTAGACTGGGTTTGAAGGGATGACATGAACCTAAACAGATAGGCACATAAGGAAACCACCAAAGCCACAGCTCTATCAGGTCATTGGCAGACACACAGCCTTGTGCTTAGGCTTGGGAGCTGTCTCACAAAGTGAGGGGAAGGGTGGTAACCAGCTAAGAATCTGGACTCTGAAGCCATGCTATCCAGGGAGGATTCCCAGATACTCGCTTACTGGCTGTGTGACCAGGCGGGTTGTTACCTAACCTCTCCATACTTGTTTCTAGATCTCAAGCTTAGGCTTGAATGAGAGAGATGTCAAGGCCCAGTGCCAGAGAAAGGAGCAGGCTCTCATCATGGAGGTGGGGCCTCAAGGGAAAGGGTAAGCCAATGTTAAACCAGGTCCCAAAAAGCTGCTCAGTACCAAGAAGAGCTGAAGCAAGCGGAAGAGGAAGAAGCACGTTCTGAGAAGTGTAGACCACAGACACCCTCAACACATTGCCACTCCCAGGGCAGTGGCCCTCTGCAGCCATGCGACCTCAGGCTATGGGCCTGGCTTGAGATGTTTCACCAACAAGTGTCCCACTGCCCAGTAGAAATGAGGGAAAGTTAGAGGGGGCTACACCTATTCTATTCTAGGCCCTGGGGGACCACTCCCATAAGTCACTTCAAAGCCAACTACCACACTTGAATGGCAGACCAGAAGGATTGTGGGAATACACTCCGAAGAGACAGAAAGATGGAAAACATGGAGGGTACAAAGAGAGAAAACTTAAGGTACATAAATCAGTCTCCAAAGAAAGTAAAAATAATGAGGTCAAAAGACATATATAAGGAGACAATGGTTGAATATTTTTAATATTTTCCATAATTGTGATAAGATATCACCCATGCATGTTGGGGCTTAGAGGTGGAGTGTTTGCCTAGGATGCAGGGGCCTGGAGTTTCACCCTTAGCACTTCAAGAAAAAACAAGCAGAACAAGGTATCCATCTGTCCGATCATCCCAGATAATCCCTAAATGGAACAAATTGCAGAAGCAGCTGACACCTAACAGAAAGAGAAAAACAAGGCGGAAATACTAAAACCAACTTGAAGGAAAAGGCTACCTACTTTCTAAGAAATCACCATCAGACCCACAATCATTCTCGACAACAGTGCAGAAGCCAGAGGACAGCGGAATGAGATCTTAATATGCTGAATTAAAATAACTGCAACCTGGGCAACTTAGCAAGACTGTCTCAAGCAAAGAAAACAACAACAAAACAACAACAAACAAACAAAACAACAAAAAAAGCTAGAAAAAAGGGGAAGAAATAGGAAGGCCCTGGGTTCAGTCTCCAGTCATTAAAAAAAAAAAGACAAAAAACCTATACTTTCTGACAGATAAACACTGGGTACATCATCAACAAATCTTCACAGGAAAAACTAAAATATGTACTTGTGGAAGAAGGAATTTAACTATTAAAACAGAAACACTAGATCTTCCGGAGGAAAAAGTAGGCAGAAATCTTAAAGACATAGGGGTAGGTAGAGAGTTCATGAACAAACACCAAACTGCATGGGAAATACTTCACAGAATCAACAACTGGGATCTCATTTTTTGAAAAATTTCTGTATGTTAAAAGAAATCACCAACAGAGTGAAAAGACACCTCACAAACTGGGAAAAAATTATAGCTGACTGTCCCTCCAACAAAGGACTTCTATCTAGAACATATAATGAATTAAAAAAAAAAAATGCCCCCTTGCCCTGCCCTCGGGGCAGGCTGAGCCGGCCATAAAAAAATGAGTGAATAAACAAACAAAGGTTCTGAAACAAGAAAAAAATAAATAAATAAAATAAAAAAATTTTTTTAAATGCCCCCAAAATTCAAACACCCAATCTAGAAATGGGCATCTAAGATGAAAATACACTTTTCAGATGAAATACAAATAGCAAATACATGTTTGAAAAAATGTTTGACATCATTGGTCTTTTGAGAAATGCAAATTAAAATAATACTGAGATTCCATCCCTGCAATGAAAGAATGGCTGCCCTCAAGAAGTCAACCAAAAACAAATGCTGGAGGGGCTATGGGGATGAAGGAACCCTTATCCACTGTTGGTGGAAGTGCAGACTGGTACAACCACTATAGAAATCGGTGTGGAGATTTCGCAAAAATCTGGGATTGGAAGTCTCATTCAACCCAGCTATTCCCCTCATAGGTATTTTTTTCAACTGAACTGAAAACATTGTATCACAATGATATACGTACACCCATGTTTGTAGCAGTGCAATTTGCCATAGCTAAATCTTAGAAACAATGCAAATGCCCATCAACTGAGGGATAGATAAAAAGCTGTGGTATTTTTACACAATGGAGTATTACTAAGCTATAAAAAATAAACTTTGAAGCTTTTATAGGTAAATGGATGCAACTAGATACTGTGCTCATAAATGAAATAAATCAGAGGTGCATGTACAAACATCATATTGTCTCACTAGTGTGAAAATCTGAAAAAGAGAGCAAAATCTTAAACATACAATAGATACTGTGACAGGAAAAGAATTGAGGTCTGTACCACTTTTAATCTTTTTTTTTTTTTTTTTTTTTTACTATCTTGTATTCTCTCTACATAATAGATAACAGCAACAGTAAAAAAAAAAAAACTAGAAAAAAATCAGCAGTACACAAATAGAAAAAGTAGGGAATAGGGATGGGACAAAGTGGTAAACATATGGACAATTATGTAGAAATGTTGACCATATGAAGTCGTAATCATATCTGATGAAAATTAAAATAAATTGGAAATTTCTAGGCAGATAATATATAAATTTTGGGCAAGAAATATACAGAATAAAGATGCACTGATAACAGTTTGTTACGCAGAGGAAAAATAATGACTTACTTGCATTAGTTCAAAGCTCGGCTAAATGTGTGCCTTATCATTCCACAGGTAAACGTTACAAAGACCCAGCTGACTGGGGCCCATGGCCCGGGTCCAGACTTCCTTCTCCTTTGGCATGGCCTCCCTGCCAAGAATGGTTACTGCATTTTCAAGTGATTATAAATGGTGATTTCCCTTAATTACAATGCGTGGAACGCAGAGCTAGATTGGTGAGATGAGCTTTAGGAGGCTTAGATTCAATAGCCTCCAACATCACAAGCTTCACTGGTGGCACACTGCAATTGCAAAACCTTTGACTGTGTATGTATCTGCTTCCTCTTAGTCCAAAGAGAAGTATATTCTTTCCTTTTTTTTTTTTTTCTTTCTTTCTTTTTTCTATGCAACATCAATAGGGAGGTGGGTCATCCCCACACACTGCACTCTATAGAATGATTGTGAGGACAATATGCAATACGTCAACTTTCAAAGAAAAGAAAGGGGAAAAGAAAAAAAAAAGTAATGTGGATTTAGAAAGGTTAATGTTTAATTGTTTGATCAAGCTTATATACCTATATGTATTAATCTAAACTGATCTGATGATGAAAATATGTAATATAACCATTGTTAAATTTAAACAATAAAAAATTGAAAAAAAAATAAATGGTGATTTCAAACAAAGGCAGCATGGTGGACTGTCTGTGGCTCATAAAGGCTAAAATATGTATTATCTGTGCTGTTAGAGAAAAAGGCTGCACTAGAAATAGAAACATTTGGTTCTAAATATTTGCATTAAGTATATCTTATATTTACATTGAATATAAATTAGCTGAATATACCAGTTAAAAGACAAAATGTTTGAGACTGAACAGGGAGAACAATACGAAAAGGGACTCTGATTACAAAAAAGATAGAGAAAAGTTTAATATTATAGGATAAAAACACTAGTAAAAAGAAAGCTGGTAGGGCCAGCCAGATAGCTCAGGGGTGTAAAGCACCTGCTTAGGCAACCTTAGGCAACTGCATGGACTGCAGTTCAATCCCTGGCACCACATGCTGTGCCAACATAAATAATTAAAGAAAGAAAAAGAAGAAGGAGGAAGAGGAGGAGGAGGAGGAGCAGGAGGAAGAGGAACAGGAAAAGAGGAAGCAGAAGCAGAAGAGAAGGAAGAGGAAGAAAAAGAAGAAGGAGGAGAAGAGGACATAACAATATTAAATTTGTCATTATAATATAACTTCAAATTACATAAAGCAACGTTAACAGGACCATATGGAAAAATCAATATATACAATAAATTTTAAGATACATGTTTCATTATGATAGAAAAAGGAGACAAAATGATAGATAAGATTTGAATAACTCAATAAGCTAAATTTATTGAACATATGTAAAGCATTGCACATAAATTTAAAATAAATGCTTTAAGCACCCTAGAATGTTTTAAAATATGGCATATTCTGGTCTATAAAGAAAATCTCAATAAATTTTAAGGAATATAAATCATTCACATGATGCTCCTTTGGTACATGTGATTAGGCTATACATCTATTTTTTAAAACTGTGGAATCTTCATATATTTAGAAAAGTAAAGACTTTTTTATAACAAAAGATTAAAAAAATGATAAGTTAAAAGTAAAAATATTGGGCTGGGGTTATTACTCAGTGACATCAAAGCCTATCTAGAAATTTCAAGGTCCTGAGTGGGATTCCTGGTTTTATACACACACACACACACACACACACACACAGAATAAACTTTTTAAAAAGTAAAAATATTTTTTTGTTTGTTTGTTTTTGTTTTTCCGGTGGGACTGGGGTTTGAACTCTTAACCTTGCACTTGCCAGGCAGGCACTCGTGCCATGGAGCTATCTCCCCAGCCCCAGTAAAAATATTTTTAACTAAACAGTAATGACAATATATATCATACCTGGGGCCGGGAAGATAGCTCAGGGGCACAAGTGCCTGCCTGGAAAGTGCAAGATCCTGCGTTTGATCCCCAGTTCTGGGAGAAAAAAAAAAAAAAAAAAAAAAAAAAAATATATATATATATATATATATATATACACACACACACACAGTGAGACATGTTTCTAAATAAATTATATATCAGAAAGGAATAGAGAAACTTAAGATTAGCAAGCTAAGTGTCTACATCAAGGAGTTAGTAAAAGAACAGGATGTTAAATTTGAAATAATTATGAAGAGGAGAAAATTACAAAAGCACAAGTTAACAAAATAGTAATCCAACACACACACAAAAACTTACCAAAAATAAAATCTGGCTCTTTGAAATGACCAGCCAAATTAGCAAACCTCAGGAAAAATGATATGGACACAGAAAAAAAAAAAAAAAGGCACAAATAGCTCTGTTAGGTAGGAAAGGGTGGCACTGTCATACTATGACAGTAATTATATAAAAATATGAATCTGTGGACAAATTTATGCCAATAAATTTAAATTTCATAAGAGTTCTAGAAAAACCTTGCTTAACTAAACTGACTTAAATAGAAATAGAAATCCTGGAAAGACTTATATATAAAGGAATGAGTATCTTCCAGTATTGAAAACTCAAGACCAGATAGCTTAACTCTCAAATTCCAAGTGAGTCTAAAGCCCTCTGAAGACTCAAACTACTTTTATAGTGCTAGGATAATCTGAAAGTCATAACTCAAGAAGGAACAAGAAAAACTGTAGGCTACTTTCCCATAAAGTCACGAAAATTTAAACAAAATATTAGTTTAAAAATACAGTAATATATCAAAGAATCATGCCCAGCTAACCAGTGTAAGATTTTAACTTTAGCAAAAGAGACACTCATTACATTAACAGATTAAAGAAGAAAATTAAAATAATTATCATACTATAGTCAGAAAGATGGCAAAATCCAAATCCATTCATAATTTTCATTTTTAATTTATTTTTTAAAATTTAATAAGTTTATTGGTACATTTTAGGTTTATATAATGTTTTCATTCATCATAAAGAATTTGTACCTGTATATGGTATAACTTGATTCTTTTTCCCCTATTTCCCTACTCTCTCTTCAACCCTTCTTCTCCTCATTTTCAAAAGCTTTGTTTCCATTTTTTTCTTCCTTTTTCTTTGCCCTTCCTTCCCTCCCCCATTACCTCCTTAGTTGCCCTGCCCACTGGAACATCTTCTTCCTATTTCCCAATATCTATTATACATTTGGGTTCTTCCTTACAGCATCAGTTTCTCACAACAGAGAAACAATGCAGTGTTTACATGTGTGTCTGACGTATTTCACTTAAGAGTGTGGTCTCAGGGTGCATCCATTTACCTAGAAATGTCTCAAATTTATCCTTCTTTATGGCTGATTAGTACTCCATTGTATAAAAAAGCCATATATTATTTGCTCATTCCTCAATTGATGGACATTTGGGTTATTTTCAAGACCTAGTTGCTACCAATCATGCTGCTATAAACACGAGTGCACTTACATTGCTGTAGTACAATATCTTTCTAAGAAGCTACCCCAAAGGGGAAAAGCTGGGTCAAATGAGATCTCCAATACTAGATTTTTTAAAAAATGTATTTGTTACAGGTTTTCACTACACAGCTCAGACTTGAAGTGATCCTCCTGTTTTTAAGCTCCCCAGCACTGGAATTACAGGCATGTATGACCATGCCCAGTCTCCGTGGCTGACTCAGCACCAGTGCGGCATGTGGTGCTGGGAATCAAACTCCAGTCCCTGCTCTTGCCTAAGCAGGTGCTTAGTCCACTGAGCTATCTCACCAGCCCTAATCCTAGTTGCTTTTTTTTTTAGGTATCTCCACGCTGATTTCCACAGTGGTTGCCCAGTCTACACTCCCACCAAGTGGAGAAGGGTTCCTCTTTCCCCACAGCTCCTCAGCATTTTTTATTGGTTGATTTCTTTCTTTCTTTTTTTTTCTCCAAAGAATTGTTAAAACAATTCTTTTTCTAAAAAAATTTTATCTATTTATTTATTGTTTCAGAACTTTTGTTTGTTTGTTTGTTTATTTTTATGGCCAGCTCAGCCTGCCCTGAGGGCAGGACTGGCGCAGCATGTGGTGCCGGGGATCGAACCGTGGTCCCTGCAGCCGCCTGCAGGTGCTTTAGACCACTGAGCCATCCTGCTGGGCCCCGTTACACAAATAACCCCGAGATACTCTGTCCCTCTTTGCCCCAGTGTATAACTCCAGAAAAGGCAGATGGGAGCAGGGAAAGCACAGAAGGCCTGTCTCCCTCTGGGTCTTCTCTAGGGCAGATGGTACTTCAGCTTCCTCATGTACCAGGGCCTCTACCTCACCTACTGCATAGCCAAAGTCAGCTGTATTCAGGTCTACCCCTGGCTCCTCTTCATTAGCTCCAAAGAACATCAGCTTCCAGGAACTTCGCTTTGTTACAAAACTAGCTACTTCCTGAAGCCCCAGTGGACCCAGCACAGCAGCTACACCTCCAGTCCCCAGCCCCTCAGCTTCTAGCACCTGACAGAGGCAGGTCACAATCACAGGACCAGATGTGAGTTCCAAGTACTTAGTGTGGGTTTCTGAGACACCCACTGCTCCAGGACATTTTAACTCCCATCCACTACCCTCTCATTGTCACAGCCAATAGTTAGACCTCATGAAGTTCAGCTCAGGGATGTCATAGTAGGTGTCTCTGAAGGTGATCTGGTGCTCCAGAGAGCCTCCCAACTCCTGCAGCCGTTCCTGTGCTAGGTCTGGGAACAAACTTTCTCTCCACCTCTATCAAGCCCTGGGCCATGTTCCAAGGGTCTCCCCCTTGCGGGACCCAGACATGGGGGAAGGGAGGCCACACCACACATGTGAGGAATGCCAGGAGTAGGACCTTGCCCTGGACCTCAACCCAGCTGTAAGCATGCAGATGGTCCCAGCACCAGTGGCCATATTAGGCACTTAGTATGATTTCTTAGTAATAGCCATTCTTTCTGGGTTGAGATGGAATTTCAGTGTTGTTTTAATTTGCATCTGTTGAATGACCAGTGATGTTGAACATTTTTCATGGAGTTATTTGATGCTTCTACTTCTTTATCTAAGAAGTGTCTATTGATTTTAAACACTCATTTTTGGATAGGGTCTTTAAATTTGGGAGGGTCTGACTTTTTTTAGTTCTTTATATATTGTAGATAGTAGTCCTGTGAAACACCACACAAAAATTTTGCCTATGCTGTGGGTTGTCTCTGTACCCTGTTCATGGTTTCTCTCACTGTGCAGATGCCTTTTAATAAGATGAGATCCCAGTTGTTGATTCTTTGCAATAGTTCCTATGCAACTGGGGTTTTGTTCATAAAGTCTTTGCCTACACCAGTGTCTTCAAGAGGTATTCCAGCAGATTTAGCTTTTTTCTTAATATTTAGGTCTTTTATCCACTTTGATTTTAGTGTAGTGCATGGTGAAAGATATGGGTCTAATTTTAAACTTCAGCATGTATAAAGCCAGCTTTCAGCTCCACTTATTAAACACACTACCTTTCTTCCATTGAAAACATTTGGCCCCTTTGTCAAAGATAAGGTGGCTGAGTGTGTTGGGAGTTATTTTTGCATCTTCTAATCTGTTCCATTGACCCTCAGGTCATTTTCCTCTCTTTTGGCCAGCACTATGCCATTTTTATCCTAATAGGGGTTTTTTGTTTTGTTTTTATGCGGGGCCAGGGTTTGAACTCATGACCTTGTGCTTGCTAAGCAGACACTTGTGCCATGGAGCTATCTCCCCAGCTCCTATCCTAGTAGTTTTGTAGTATACTTTGAAGACAAGGATTGTGATGTCCCCTGTCTTGCCCTCATTGCTCAGAATCGCCTTTGCTATTCTAGGTCTCTTGTGATTCCAAATGTATTGAGGATTGTTCTCTAATTCTGTGAGCCATGCTGTTGGAATTTTGATGAGGATTGCATTAGCTTGTATAGCAGTTTTGGAATTTAAGGCCGTTTTCACTATATTTGTTCTTCCTACTCCAAAACACAAATATCCTTCCAATTTCTAGTATCTTGTTCGATCTCTTTTCAGAGTGCTGTAGTTTTCAATATAGAAGTCTTTTACTTCCTTTGTTAGATTGATTCTAATATCTTTCTTCTTTCTTCCTTTCTTTCCTGCCTTCCTCTCCCCTTTCTTTCTTTCTTTGAATGATACTGTGAAAAGTGTTGTTTCCCTACTTTCTATCACTGAGTTTGTTATTTGTGTATAAGAAGGCTATTGATTTTTTTAGTCTTGACTTCGTATCCAGGTATACTGCTGAATTTGGCTATTGAATCTAGAAGTTGTCTGGGCTGGAGATATAGCTCAGTGGCACAGTGTTTCAGTGGAGTTTTTGGGGCTTTCTATGTATAATACCATGTCTATCTGCAAATAGTGATATCCTGTCCTTATTATTTTTATTTCTTTCTCATGTTTAATTGCTATAGCTAATGTTTTCTGAACTACATCGAGTAAGAATAGCAACAATGGGCATCCTTGTCTTGTTCCTGATTTTCGACTGAAAGTTTTCGGTTCTTTCCCATTTAATATGAGGTAGCTGTTGGTTTGTCATAGATGGCTATTACCAGATTGAGATAAAGACCATCTATTCCAATTTTCTTCAGGGTTTTATTATGAATAGGTGTTAGATTCTATCACATTCTATTTCTGGGTCTATTGAGATGATCATATGGTTTTTCTCCCTTGGCTCTGTTAACATTGTGTATCTCATTTATTAATTTGTGTATGTTGAACCATTTCTGTATTTCTGGGCTGAATCCTACTTAATCGTGGTATATAATCTTCTTTATTATTTGCTGCATTCTGTTTGCCAGTAATTTATCGAGGATTTTTGAGCCTATGTTCATAAGGGAGATTGGTCTGTAATTCTCTTTTTTGATTGGATCCTTCTCTGGTTTTGGTACCAAGGTAATGCTTACTTTCTCTGGACATATTCCTTTCCTTTCAATTTCATGGAAGAATTTGAGAAGTAGTGGTATTAGGTCTTCTCTAAATTTCTCATAGAATTCAGAAGTGAATCCATTAGGGGCTGGGCTTTTCTTTGCTGTTAAGATTTATTCCATCTTAAATTTTATAGACCAACATTGGTTTATTTAGAATGTTTATATCTTCTTGGTTCAGTTTTGGTAATTCATATGTACTTAGAATATGCCCATTTCTTCTATGTTTACCATCTTATTAGAATATAAGTTCTCAAAGTAGGTATTGATGATTTAGATTTCTGAAGGATTTTTTTTGTGTGTGATTTTACGTCTTTCATTCTTAATTGCATGGGTTTGAGTCTTTTCTTTAATTTTTTTTGATGAGGTTGGCCAAGGGTTTGTCAATTTATATAATCTTTCAAAGAACCAACTCTTTGACTCATTGATTCTTTATATTGGTTTCTTAGTCTCAATTGCATCAATTTCTGTTCTGATCTTCATAATTTCCTCCCACTTCTCACTTTGGGCTTGACTTGCTCTTTTTTTCCTAGAAGTTTGAGATTAAACATTAGGTTTCTTCTCTGAGGTCACTGCTTTCCTGATATGGGTACTTAACACTATATATTTGCCTTGTAGGACATATATATATATATATATATGCAGGTTCAGCCTGCCCTGGGGGTGGGGCTGGTGCAGCATGTGGTGCCAAGGATCAAACCACAGTCCCTACAGTTGACTAAGCTTGCCTAAGCAGGCGCTTTAGACCACTGAGCCATCTCACTGGCCCAAGGACTGCTTTCATTAAGGTCTATAAATTTCCCTATGTTATACTGGAACTATCATTTTTTAAAATTTTTATTTATTTATTTATTTATTTATTTATTTATTTTTGAGATAGGCTCTCGCTATGCAGTTCAGGCTGACCTTGAGCTCACTTTTGGAGTCCAGGCTGGTCTCAAACTCACAGAGATCCTCTTGCCTCAGCCTCCCAAGTGCTGGGATTATAGGCATGCACCACCACACCCAACTTGGAACTATCATTTAATTGTAGAAACTGTCTAATTTCTTCTCTAACTTCACTGGTGACAAATTGATTGTTCAGGAGGGTACTGTTTCATTTTCATGTGTTTATGAAGTTCTTGCAGCTTCTTTTGCCATTGATTTCCAATTCCATAATGCTATGGTCTGATAATATGCATAGAATAATTTCAATGAGCTAGTATGTGGTCTATTTTGGAGAATGTCCCATGTACAACTGAGAAAAATGTGTAATCTGATGTTGTGGGGCAGAACACTCTGTAGATATATACTAAGTCCATTTCTTCAAAAGCTTATTTCAGGGCCTGGCAGGATGGCTCAGTGGTCTAAAGCACCTGCTTAGGAAAGCTTGGGCAGCTGCAGGGACCACGGTTCAATCCCTGGCACCACATGCTGCACCAGCCCTGCCCTCAGGGCAGGCTGAGCTGGCCATAAAAATAAATAAACAAACAAAAGTTCTGAAACAAGAAAAATAAAATAAAATAAAATTCTTTTTTTTTAAAAGAAAAAAAAAAGAAAAAGAGTCTTCTTTCAAAAAAAAATAGCTTATTTCAGTTCTAATATTTCATTGTTGAATTTTTTTTTTTTTGGTGGAACCAAGGATTGAACTCGGGCCCTTGCACTTGTCAAGTAAGTGCTTATGCTACTGAGCTGTCTACCCAGGCCCAATTATTGAAATTTTTTATCTAATTTATCTATTTGTGAAAGTGCTGTAGTGGAGTACCCATTATAATTATGTTGATGCTTATTTGATTTTTCAAATCTATTAATATTTATTTTATATAGTTGGGTGCACTGGAGATAGATAGATAGATAGATAGACAGATTTTTTTTTGGTCTGCAAATAGAATAGCTACCTCTCCTTTTTTTTCCTGGGCTCCTATCACATAGAGTATTTTTTTTCTATCCTTTGACTTTCAATTTATTAATCTCTTACTGAATTAAATGTGTTTCTTATATGCAGAATATTGTTAGATCATATTAGTAGTTATAACACATATGTACTGACTTATCCTTGTCATGCTATTTTCATGTTGTTAGTGCCCTTTTTCCCCACACTGATTAATTGCTTACCTGATGCTGTCATTTGTTGCAGTTCATGAAGTTGTGATCCTTTTCATCTCTTTCTAGAATATCCGTCAAAATATTTTGGAGTGATGCTTTGGTGTTTATGAATTTTCTCAGGGGTTCTTTGTAATGGAAGTATCTTATTTCTCTTATGAATTTTGAAAGGTAGCTTTACAGGGTACATTAGTGTGGGTTGGAAGTTGTTTTCCTGTAGGGCTTAAAATACTTAACTCCATATTCCTTATTTATCTGAATGTCAAACTCTTTTTCCATGCTTGGGAAGTTTTCTGCCATGATTTCTATGAACAGGTCTTTTTCAAAATGTCGTTTGTATTATCCTTTGTTTTTTCATTGGTTATTCTTCTTTGCATCATCTAGCAGTTTCTAGATTGATTTCTCAGGGTCCTCTGCTATTTGTAATAAATCTTTCTTTACATAATTGCTGATGGTAAAATATCTGATAGTCTGTTTTCACATATGCTCATTTTGCTGTATATACTTTAAATTTTAAACCTCCTGGATATCTGTTTGAATCTGTTTCATGGATTCCATTTCTTCCTATATTAGTTGTTCAAGCTTTCCATCATTTTCCTAGGCACCTCTACTTTGCTATCTTTATCTACTCTAGAGTCACTTAGCATGTCTTTTGTTATAGTCACCATCTCTGCAGCTATCTGAAAAATTATTTCTGATATCATTTTTTGAAGCCTCATTTATCTACTTTGATACTTTCACTGTCACCATTTCAGAGAGCCCAGGTAAACAGCTTCCAAAGTGCTCCACCTCACTGCTCCCGGTCTTTGCCTTTGGTGAGCTGGAAAGTCTGGGGTTGCATGTTATTCAAATATTTTCTCCATGACTTTTCAGAGAAAGAGAGAGAGAGAGAGAGAGAGAGAGAGAGAGAGAGAGAGAGAGAGAGAGAGAGACCTTTGCTTTGGAACTTCTCTGGGTTTGGGCCTCCTCACATCAACATGGTTGAATACACCAAGAAGGTCATCATTGTTGGTAAATATGGGGCTCACCATGGTGCCTCACTAGGAAAATGGTGAGAAAGATTGAAGTCAGCCAGCACTCCAAGTACACCTGCTCCTTCTGTGGCAAGATCAAGATGAAGAAGCAGGCCGTGGGAATCTGGCACTGTGGTTCCTGCATGAAACCATGGACGGTGGCGCCTGGACCTACAATACCACTTTTGTGGTCACAGTCAAGTCAGCCATCAGAAGACTAAAGGAACTGAAAGACCAGTAGAAGCTCTTACTATTTGAGACACCCCTAGTCTAAAATAAATGGGTTAATTTATGTAATAAAAAAAGAAATCTTGAAAAACCAAAAATAAACAGGAACTTCTTCAATCTGATTTAAAAACAAAGCCTACAACAAACATGATGCTTTCAGATAAAACTGTGAAAAACTTTGCCTTTGTGTTGATCAAAAGATAAGGAAGCCCACTGTTACCACAGTTGTTAGAATCTTTTCTGCTAAGACCCAGAAAGTAAGGAAAGGAAAAGAAATAAAACCAAGATCAGATAGGTAAGTACACTTCATCATTCATTTAGGACATGGACAAGTACATTAAAAAGCCCAAAGCATCTACACATACACGATGAGAATTAATAAGAGATGGTATCAAGATTACTGAACACAAAAATCAATATTAAAATGCAATTATGCAATACTATACGGTTGTTATACAATTAGAAAATGAAAAAAAAATTATGTAACTATAAGGATCAGACTCTATAGAGGTCCCCAAGGGTCCATCTCCTAGCGTTTGTGATTTGCATAGTCTCATCCTCTCTTCTAATGTCGTGGGTGACTTTGGATATTAGGTTATTAAATCACTGAGCCTTCCACCTTGTGTACTCTCCCTTCTCTCTCAGATCAGCTGCTCTGGAGGAAGCCAGTTGCCATGTCACGGGGGCCCATGATTCAACTCCACACACCCATTCTTCAGATGAGACTGCAGCTAAGACCTCATAAGAAACCTTGAGCCAGGGGGTCTAGCCAGGCCACACCTGGATTCCTGCCTCACTAAAGCTGGAAGATAATATCCACTTGTACTGGCTTCTGAGTCTTAGAAAAATTCATCATACATCACTAATGACCAGTGGAACCACCATTTATAATACTTCAAATTACATCAAGTATCAAGCAGTAGGTCTTACCAGAAATTTGCAAAATTCTGATAACATTCTAAAACATAACTGAAACATGGTGTGAGACCTGCAGAAACCTAAAATAAAAGATTCACCAAAAGTGTTGCCCTTACACAGCCACCTGGCTTAGGACAAGGCAGCATTTCTGAACAAGAACAAGTTGATTTCTCAATAAATGATGCTAGGGAAAACACAGTCTGATCCCAGCACAGAGAAATCAATTGGGCAATAGGTGAAATACTATAAACTCCTAAGCTGTAATACAGACACTGGAATGAAGAAAAATTTCTTGAACAGATTGAAAAAGCACAAACCATAAAATAAATGCTTAGCCAATTAGAATACATAGAACTGAAGAACTTCCATTTGTCCAGAGAATACAGTTCTGGGGGTGGGGGTATGAAAAAGAGAAGCCACAGAATGGAGTCTACTTGTGATGACATAACTGATAGAAGAGTAGTACTGAGAATATGTGAATCATTCCTACAAATCAACAGGAGGAGATGAAAATCAAGGCTGAGACGAGGCCCTGGGTAGAAGCAGTGCCACTGAAAGGTCATGCTAGAGGCAGGGGTCTGGCGGGAATCAGACTGACAAGGGCAGTGGAAACTGCAACATGACATTCTCAGGGTCACTGCTACAGCCTATGGGCTGGGATCGTCAGGACCTCTGAGCTGAAGGCCTGTCTCTATGCAGATCAGGAAGCCAGAGCATTTCTTCAGTCATCTCCACATTCTAGGCTTTTCCAAATCATTAGAGAGGGCCCTGGTGTAGAATGTAGAAAGACTGATTCGTTGACAGTGAGCAGTTTGGACATCACACAGAAGCTGAAATAGTAAACAAACTGACAAAGAATCTGAGTAGGCACTTCAAAAAAAAAAAAAAAAAATCCAATGGGCTAATAAATATGTTATGGAAAAGCAATCTAAAATAATCATGTGATATCATCAGATGGCCAAAATTAGTGACACTAGTGTTGCTCCATAGAAAGATGGAAACACTTATCTACCATTGGGTTGGACTCCAGAAAACTGGCAGAACCTAATAAAGTAAAGATACATGGGACAGGAAGCTGTACATGGGTTTCCCAACCCTGGCTCAGACATCCCCCGCCAAGTTGTGCTGGATTTCTTTTCCCATTTCAGGGCTCAGACTCAGGACTTTGTGCTTGCCCCTGAGCTGTCTCCCTGCCCCCCCCCCCCCCCCCCCCCCCCCCCCCCCCCCCCGTTGAATAGCCCGTTGTATTGTCTGCACAGCAAACAGATGCAGTCACTCTTCACATAAGAATGATCATAATGGGGCTGGAGATCATAGCAGTATTGTTTGTAATAGGCCCAAACTGCCAACATTCCAAACTTCCATCATGAGAGAACAGATGGGTAATGATAACCCCAGCCATCCTGTAACAGCATATAGCAATGAATCTGAATACACAACATCTCCATGCAACACAGAAAAACTTCACAAACATCACACTGATGATAGATATAGGTTTCATTCACACAGACTTCCCAAATAGGGCTGTGGATGTAGCTCAAAGGTAGAATACTTACCTAGCATCTGTTGCCAGCACTGCAAAGCAAAATCTCAAGAAGCTTCCAAAACAACCAAAACAAATATATATATATATATATATATATATATATATATGTGTGTGTGTATATATATATATGTGTATATATATATATATATGTGTGTATATATATATAACACACACACACACACACACACACGCAATGTGTGTATGTGTGTGTAAACAGTTTCTCTAAAGTTCAGGGAATGTTCCCCACTCTGTCACAAGTGTGCTGTGGAGGAGAGGAGCCTCTGGGAAAGTTAGTCTTCTCTTTTTTTCCAAAGTGGTAGAGACACAGATATTTTCTTCATTATTTTTTTTTACTAAACTGTGTGTACTAAGAGGCTAAGGCAGGATTCCAAGTTCAAGCCTAGCCCAGACAAATAAGTGACTTAGCAAAATCTTGTCAAAAAAAAAAAAAAAAAAGGCCTGAGAATGCAGCTCAGTGTGAAGGACCTGATTTCAAGCCCAACTATGCCAAAAATGAAATAAAACAAAAGCAAACCCATGTGTGTATACCCCGTGTAATCTCTAACACAACTTTTTTTAATGTTTAAAAATAGAGAAAAGCCACCCACACCTACCACTATTTTTCTCTCTCTTGAATTTCCCACCTCAGTTCCAGGCAGGCCACCAACTTAACTTACTTACCCAGGGACCTACAGCATTGGTCTTGTTGCCTCCTGCCCCTCCCCAAGGTCCTTTCTCACTCCTGCTGTTAGTGTGACCCTGGGTGGAATGACTCAACATTATCTCCTAACAGCACAAGGACAGCCTCATTCTCTGGATATCCTTTCAACCCGTGTCTATCCACTGCCCCAGTGACCTTCTTGACAACTCTGACTCCCCTGGTCAAAGACCAGTTTCTATCTACTACCCAAGCTGTATGATCTGGCTTCTCTTATTCTGATTTCGGGGCCTGCCTTTTCATGGGATACCTGTGATGGAGCAAGGTCTACCCTAACATAGAACTTCACTGCATGAGAGACAGAGGACGGATGGATGGATGGATGGTGGATAGATGGATGGGTGTATATCACACAGATGAAGAAGGAAAGATGGATAGAGAGAGGGATGGAGGGCTAATGAGTGAAAGACAATGGGCAAATAGATGACTGGCTGGATGAAGGAAGAGATGAATAGACAAATAAACAAATGGAAGATAATAGAATATCAGGTGTAGAACAAGCACTTGCCTGGGAAGTGCAAGGGCTTGAGTTGAACCCCTGGTTCAGGGGAAAAAAAAAAAAAAAAAAAAAGTATCAGGTGGCCAGACAGATAAAAAGATGAATGAATGGATAGATGGGAGAGTGTACTAAGGGACAAATGGATGGGTAGATATTTGAACAATAAACAGTCCAGCGGATGGGTGGACTAACTGTTTTCTTCTTTAACAGAGATGATAAAGTCAAGCCAGGGCTTCAAACATACTCTTGCTGTAGATGCCCCACCTGTCAAGTGGCAGAGTGCAGTGACCCTGTTGTCCTCTGTAGGCACCAACGGATAATGGGATAGGAAAGAAAGTGACACTTGCAACCCTGAGCCTTGATGGTCATTATTGGGATGACCACCCATGGCCTGGCTTGGATATCCAGCTGTGCACAGCCAGCAGGGGGAGGGAGGGCACCTGTGGGCAGACTGATCTTCTGGCATGGAGCTGAGAGCCCCCCACCAGTGTGGTTTTACAGTGTCCTGGGTGCCAGCCAAGTGTTTGCTCAAACCCTGCCATGCCCTCTCCTGGCCAAGAGCAGGTGGAGGTTGCCTAGAGAGAGCTTCTGGGGACAGGTGCCCAGCAACAGCGGCATGCATTGCCTTCCTGGCAGGGCACCCACTCACACCTTCTTGTTCTGATCTTCCTGTAGCCCTTGAACAGTTTACAGGGGAGCAAACAAAGGCCCAGAGACAACAAAAGGCTCCCTAGCAACTTGGTGAGTGGCAGAGCCGTGACTTTTTTTTTTTTTTTTTTTTTTTTTTTTGTCTTTTTGAGACAGGGTCTCGCTATGCAGTTGAGGCTGGTCCTGAGCTCACTTTTGTAGCCCAGGCTGGTCTCGAACTCGCACCAATCCTCCTGCCTCAGCCTCCCGAGTGCTGGGATTACAGGCGTGAGCCACCACGCCCGGCTCGTGATTTGATCCCATGCTGTCCGGCATCCTCATCCCTGGTAGAAGCATGAGGTGAACACACACAGCCGCTTGGCACACAGAATCGCTGCCTGGGGTTCCTGCTCTCCGGAGAATACCGATAGTGAAGCTGACTTGGGTTTGGCTCTCAGCACTGAGAAGCTGTGTGACTGTGGGAAACCACTTGTCCCTTGTGTTCTTCAGTTTCTTCATGTGTTAGTGTGGTGCTAGCTTATCTCACAGGGCTTCATGAAAAGTGAATGGGCTGGTCATGTATTTTGAGGCCATCTGGTATGTAGTATGGATTTCCTATTATCATTGCTAGGGGGAGAAAAATGGAATTCAAAGAAGGAAAAACTTGAATGTACAACAGAAACAATTCCTGATGCACACTGTTGCATCTTTTCAACATCTGGTGGAATCACCATTCTTAGAAAAATTTCCCTGTCCTGGATCGCAGCTCCCTGGTAAAGCACTTGTCTAGTATGCTTGAGGCCCTGGGTTCCAGCCCCAGCACCTAAAATATCAAAAGTCTGCCTCCTAATGCTGTCGCCTCAACGGTTAGGATTCCAGCATATACATTGTGGGGCCAGGTGGCAGGTCAGGGGTACAGCACTTGTCTAGCACGTGCAAGGCCCTGCGTTCCATCAACACACAGGGAGGGAAGGAAGGAAGGGGAGAGAGGAAGGGAGGGAGGGAAGGAGGGGAGGAGGGGAGGAGGGGAGGAAGAGAAGGGAGAGAGAGAGAGAGAGAGAGAGAGAGAGAGAGAGAGAGAGCAAGCAGGCCCTCACATTTGTGTGTAAATAAAATCCAAGTTCCCAGCCTGTCCTTCTCCTGCCCTAGAGGTGGCCTGATTTGGTACCTACCGTTCCCTTGTTCTGTTTTTATAACTTACTTAGTACAGTATGATATTACTTGCTTTTTCTTCGTTTTAAACATTGAAAAAAAAAACCCAAAGGTATCAAACTAATGTATTCTCTGTGGCTTGGTCTTTCTCATATGTCAAAAAAGTGTTCATCCATGTCTGGCGATAGGTGTGGTCCATTTGTTTTCAGGGCTTTATAACATTCCACTGCCTAAAAGCAGCTTTCTCACCACACTTGCACTTGTGGGCAGCCATGCTACTTCCGGCCTTTCTGGAGTTACAAACAGCACTGGTAGGAACATTCAAGGTATGTGTCTGGCTTCCTGTTAGAATCCGGACACAGAATAGCTGGGACATTGGTTCACCTGTGTGTGAAGCGGGTAAATGGCTTACTCACTACAAGCCCTAGCATGTCTGTTTCAGTCTTTTCATCATGGTTAAATTTTTTGTTGTTTTACTTAAGAACTATTTCCCTACTGTGAAGTCAGAAAATACTAACTCATGTTTTCTTCAAGCAGTATTGGGCACTAACAAGAACAGATTCTTAAGCGGTAAGATAGTGAGTGATTGTCGCTTTTCCCACATGCATGGGCACTCAGCCCATGAACCTCTTGCCTGTAGCCCTGAGGAGTTCCTGCCACCACAGATCAGAGTTCCACATGTAATCCTGCGTCTTTTTTTTTTCACTTCTCCTCTTTTTCGGTCAATTTACCTCTCCTTAGGACCAATTTCCAAATACATGAAAATTTTAAAAATTATATTTGTTTTTGTCTTCTGGCCTCATTTCACCGTGGCCAAGGAATATCCTTTCTCTGATTGTTTTGGTCCTTGCTTTATAAGCAAGGATATAATCGATCGTTGTAAATGGCCTGAGAGTGCCTGGGAAGAACCTGACGCAGGATGCAGGAGTCAATTACTGTCCATTAGACGAAGTTGCTACTTGTGCCATCCTAATCTTCCACATCTTGGCTGTTTTTTTCATCTTTTCTATTAATAATTAAGAGGCCCATTTGAAATATTCCATGCTGATGGTGGGCCTATGAGTTGCTCCCTATCAATTTTTTAAAATCAGTGTTATTGAAATAAATTTAAATGATTAAATCCACTTTTTAAAAAATGTTTTATAAGCTTTCATAAATACAGTTGTGCAATTACCACCATTGCAAAAATGCATAATATTTTCATCATCCTAAAAGTTCCCTTATAGGCCTGAGAAACTCTACTTAGCCAAGTGGTCCAGATTCATATCACAGTGACAAGCCCTGTGGATGGCGTGTGCCTTGGACAGCATGTGACAAGAGTGATATTTCTCTGGGTCCTTCCTCCCCTAAGTCAGTGGTCCCAGTCAAAGCAGGACAAAAGCAACCAACATTACAGAGGGCAGCTTATAAATGCTTGACCTGTTTCTCATAACTGTCAAAGTCATTGAAAACAAAAAAGGTCAGAAAAAATGTCACAAGGCCGGGGAAATAGCTCAGTAGACGAAGCACTTACCTGGCAAGCACAAAGTCCTGAGTTCAATCCCTGGTACTGGAAAAATAAATAATAAAATTTAATTGCTGGGGAGATAGCTCAGAGGCACAAGTGCCTGCCTGGCAAGTGCAAGATCCTGAGTTTGATCCCTGGTTCCACAAAAAGAAAGAAAAAATGTCACAGCCAAGAGGATCCTAAGGAGATGACATGATGGCACAGAATAATGTGCCATCTTGGTTGGGATCCTACAGAAGAAAAGGGACATTCGAGAAACACTGAACTCTGAATATGGTGTGGACTCCAGTTAATAATGGCGGATCAACACTTGTGACTTGTAGCAAACTAATAGAAGATGTTAGTAATAGGGGAAACTGGGTGTGGGCATGTGGGAATTCGGAGTTATCTGCATCTTTTCAGTAAGTCAAAAATAGTATTTTTTTTTAATTCCTTTATGATCCTTTCCATTCAAGCCTTTCGCCTTACCCCATTTCTGGCAACCACTGATCCATTTGTCCTGTGCCTCTATATTTTGTCTTTTCTAGAAAATTATGAAGGCCAGGGAAATAGCTCAGTGTAATAATTGCTTACCTGGCAAGCACAAGGTACTTCCAAAACAAAAGGTATAATTTTAGAATGTCATGAGATTTACCTCATATATCATACATACATGGAATCATACATAGCCTTTGTGTCTGGTTTCCTTCATGTTAGTCTAATTACTTTGAGATTCACCCATGCTGTCCTAGTGTGTGAGTGCTTACCGTGGAGCAGTATTTCAGTGAGTGTCTATTCAGTAGTTTGCTTATCTAAGCAATGCACAAGTGGGCTATTTCCACTTTGGGGAGGGTGTGCATAAAGCCTCTGTAACGATATAGGTACAACTACTATATGTCTACTAGTATGGCTGCTATAAAGAGACAGACAATAACACATGGAGGCAAGGATATGAAGTAACCAGAATCCTCACACATTGCTAATTAGAATATAAAATGGCACTACCAGTGTCAACATGTAGTAAATATGGTGGAAATGTTTCATCAATAACAGATCCCAGTCAGCAGTCCAAAGCAGGCCAATCCTAAGGACAGTTGGATTAGTGGTTATGAGAGTGGGAAGAGAACAAAACAAAAGCCATTAAAGGGCTGACCAGGTAGCTCAAGTGGATTAAAGTGCCTGCTTAGGCAGACGCAGGGACAGGGATTCAATTCCCAGTGTACAGTGCTGGCTGAGATGGCAAGAGTCAGAGAGTGATGACAGCATGCCTGTAATCCCAGCACTTGGGAGGCTGAAAACAGGGGACCACTGTGAAATCCTGTAGACCCTGTATTAAATACATTTTTAAAAACTCAAGTGTACATTTGTTTTTTGGGATTTCTTTTTAGGGAACGGTCTACGGGGTGTTCAGGGTCTCACTACTAGATCGAACTCATAGTGATCTGCCTCCTTATAGCTCCCAAGAACTGGGATTACAGGTGCATGCCACCACGCCCAGTCTCAATAGCCATCTCAATAAGCCCTGGAGGGTGGGGCTGGCACCTGAAGTGTACATTTGTAAAAGGATGACGTTATGACAGAGCCACTGCTTTGGAAAGTATTTCCATACAGGTGTTAGCATAAACATACTTTATCTCCAAATAAATATGCAGAAGTAGAATTGCTAGGTTGTAAGGTAGATATATATATATAACCTGGAAGAAGCTTCCACACTCACTTCTGAAATCTCTGTAGCATTTTCTATTCCTACAATCAATATATTTGTAAGATGCTTTTAGTTACTCCACATCCTTATTAGCATTTGGTACGGTTTGGGGGGGTTTTGTTTGCGCTCTGAGTAGTTTATTGTTAGACACCACATAGCATGTCGTCACTGTAGGGTTTTTATTGACACATGATATTTGCATATCTTTATAGGGCGTTATGAGATTTTTTTTTTCAGTGGTACTGGAGACCGAACACAAGGCTTTGAACATTTGAAGCAAGCACTTTACTGCTGACCTATAGCTCTGACCTTTCTGAAATTTTATTTTGAGGCAAGATCTCAACAAGTTGCCTACATTGATCTTTTACTTGTAATTTTTCTACCTCAGCCTCCAAAATAGCTACAGTTACATTACGGTAATCTGATATATGCATACAGTTTGTAATGAATCAAATCAGAGTAATAAATACTTCCATTTCTTTAGACATTGAGCATTTTTGTATCAGGAATTTCACATTCTTCTTTTTAAGTCATTTTGACATATATCTTAGATGGCTGTAACCAATAGTTATGCTGCTATACCACAGAAAGCCAGAACTGACTCATCTTCTCCGTGTTTTAATGTGTAGTGGTTTTAATTTGCATTTCTTTTATGGTTAAAGATGCTTAGAACACAGAGGAAAAATCCTTGAATTTTTTTTTCTATCTATATTCATTCCTTGGTGAAATGTCTGTTCAAATCTTTTGTCCATTTTCAATGAATTGTTTATTTTTAAGGTACAAGAATTCTTCATACATTTTAGACACTTTTCCAGGTGTGTTTTGCAAATGTGTTCATTTGTAGTTTGCCTTTTCATTTTCTTAAGAGTATCTTTTGAGAAGGAAAGTATTCAATAAAGTCTAATTTATCAGCTTTTGCTGCTCATGTGTCATAAGAAATGTTTGCAAAATAAAGTCACTAAGATCTTTGCCTATGTTTTACTCTAGAGTACTATGACTCTAGGTTTTCATGTTTAGGCCTATGATTCAGTTAAAGCTAGTTCTTTTCTATGGTTCTGAATATGGGCCCAGGCTCAGAATTTTTGCATCTGGATTCTTCTTGTTTCAGCACCATTTGTTGAAAACATCATTTTTTTTGTCCCACTGAATTGCCTTTGAGCTTTGTGGGGAGTCTCCTGTAATCTGGACCAGAGTTTTACTGAATCTCCTCAATGTGAGGAGAACTGTCCTCTTGACAATATTGAGTCCTCCAATCTATGGACGTTGTATAGCTCTGTAATACTTTAGATTTTCTTCTTATTTCCTTTTTTGTTCAAATTATTTTTTATACTGCATCTTTCTTTTGTTCCCCTCTCCATCCAGGGACTAACTAAACATTGAGCTATATGCCCAGGTCTTTTGAGAGGCTTTTTGAGATAGGTTCTTGCCAAGTTGCCCAGGTAGGCTTAAAATTTTTGTACTTTGAGTCTTTCTGTCTCAGCCTCCCAGACTGCTGGGAATGTAGGCATGCATTGCCATATTGGGCTGCTTTATATCCTTTAAAGCTATTTTATTATGGGGGCTGGGGAGATAGCTCCGAGGCACAAGTGCCTGCTGGGCAAGTGCAAGGTCGTGAGTTCGAACCCTGGTCCCACAAAAAAAAAACAAAAAAACAAAAAAAAAAAGCTATTTTATTATATCTTTCTGGTGAATCAAATACTTCATCATTATGTTGTTATCATCTCTATGCCTACTGATGTATTTTATTTTCAAATCTATTTTGTTTTATATCAAAAGAGCTATACCAATCCCCATATGCTTAGATTTTCTTAGGGTTTTTTTTTTTTTTTTTATCTTTTTGAGACAGGGTCTCACTATGCAGTTCAGGCTGGCTTTGAATTCACTTTTGTAACCCAGGCTGGTCTTGAACTTGCACCAATCCTCCTGCCTCAGCCTCCCAAAGTGCTGGGATTACAGGCGTGTGCCACCACGCCCAGCATTTTCTTTTATTTTGAAAAGTAAAAACAAGAGCTAGAGAAACAAAAGCAAAGACAGAAACAGGGTAACATGCAGCAATACAAATATTATAGATTTTCAAAACAAGAATATCCGACCAACAGTGATTGATATATTAAGTTTAGTTCTCTTATTGTATTTTACTTTTTGAGATAGAGTCTTGCAGTATTGCCCAGGATGGCCTTGAACTTGCAGTTCTCCTGCTTTGGCCTCCTGAGTATCTGGGATTACAGGTGAGTCCACTTATTTTTTATTATAATTATTTCTATATCTATATAAGTTTACACCATCCTACTTTAGGATATCTAATTTCCCTGTTTATTTTTCTCCTTTCTTATCTTTTTAAAATTGAATTATTTTGGTTAGCTTTTCTTACATCATTTTTTCTTCCCATTAGAACAAAATATATGAATTCTAGTTTTATTTGCTTAATTGTTCTTGAAATTTTTACCATACATATTTATTTAACAATATCTAATTGTATTGAGCTGTTTTCATTGTTAAAATGCCTGAGCCTAGGTATTCCACAAAGGGAAAAGAATTCATTTCACTCTAGTTTCAGAGGCTGATAGGGGAAGACAGGTGCCTGTGCTGACTGAGCCTCTAATGAGGGTCTCATACTGATGATGTCACAGAGACAGGCACACATACCAACAGAGGAGGAAAGACTTGCTCTGTTCCTAGCTACTCACTTGCTAACTGGAGCTCCATGAGAACTACATGAATCTCTTTCAAAGGTAATGAAAACTCCAGGGCCTGATACCTCATACCACACCTCTACTCTTATGGACTCCACAGATTGTCAACATCCTGTCACTGGGGACCAAGCTCCTAGCATATGGACCCTAGGGAACTGCATTTGCGCCATGCCCAAACCATTGCACTAATGCCAAACGATCCGTGGACATCCTCCTTAATCTCCAAATACAAGGGATTTACAATATGTAGGGCAGGCTGCTATCATTTTCCAACATTTCACATCCATTTTTCTTTCACATCACAAGTGAAATGCTCGTTTCAAGATTAGGGGTGGAGCTGGGTGGCAGGGCACTTGCTGACTCTTTCAAGAGACCCAGGATTCAGTGGAAGGAAGGAAGAATGGAAGAGAAGGCAAGGAAAGGGGGGAAAGAGGGGAAAAAGAAGGGAGGACAGGAGAGGAAGGGAAGGGAAAGGGAAAGAAAAAGAAGAGAAGAGAGGAAAAGAAGGGGGGAAAGAGGAAAGAAGAATGTGAATTGTTACTTCATACGGGTGATTTTTAATGAGCTTCCCATGCCCCTCTGTCTTCTGTGTTCATGCCTCTCTCACATCTCAGGCCGGCCTTCTGGAGTCATTTTCCTTCTTGAAGTTCACCTTTTTGAAGTTTCTTTAGATCACTCTCAGCTTTTCTTTACCTATAAACGTTAAATGGCATGTCCTTTTTTTCTTTTGTCTTGATTATTGAAAGGCTCTTTCATTGGTCATAATTCTAAGTTGACCTTTTGTTGCTGCTCACTTGAGAGATCTCATTGCAGTCTCAGTCTCTGCTGTGGCCTTGGAGAAGTCAGCTTATGTTCTGGCATCCCTTTGGAGACGATCTGTCCCTTCTAGTGGTGACTTTCATCATCTCTCTGCTTTGGCTGTCTGCAGCTTCAATAAAATGTGCATAAACATGGGTTTATTTTTATATGTTATGCCTGAGACACTCTGTGTTCCCTGACTCTATGGATCTGTTTTTTGTCTCTCTTAGAAAAGTTAATACCATTTTATCTTCAAACATTGCCATTTTCCATTTAGTTTTTCTGACAAATATATTTCTGACAAAATATATGAGATCTTTTTCTATTCTTTACACCTCTGAATAGCTCTTCATATCACCCAACTTCTTACCTGTCTTTGCTTTCTTCTTAATAAATAACTTCTGGTTCATTAATTCTCTATTCAACTGTTGCTTGTTTATTGAATTTTAGATTTTGAAATAATATTTTTCATTCTAGAAGTTCTATTTTCTTCCAAATCTATCTAACTCTACTTGTATCATATGCTCATCTTTGATTGTGTCTTTCATTTTTCTAAGTGTCTCAAGGGCAGCCACTCACTACTGTGTGTCTGCTGTGTCTTTCCTTTCTGCTGACCCTCGTGCCTGGTGGCCGATCTCCCCCGACTGAAGAGTTTCACACGGAAGCTCCCTGATTTCCTGTACTCTGTGGGGTCCTCCTGACCTAACTAAGGAAGCTCTCCCCCATGTTGAGTTGGCTTCCTCTTGTAAGGGTAGCACAACCCAGGGTCACTCCAACCCCGAGAACATTATCTCAGAGGAGGTTCGCCTTCCCTCTGCCTCACCCCTAACTCCCTCAAATTCTTCAGCACCACATGAATAAAAAGGCTGTGGAACTCCAGCATTGAACCAGCTCCTCTCCAGGCAGCTGCCAATCAGGCCAGCTAGCTGACCCTCTCCTGTGCCCCCAAATCCAGCACTCTGGGATTGCTTACCAGTGTCCTCCACTGAAATCCAGCATAGAATCCCCTGCTTTACCCTCCTCCATAGCCTATCTCCTCCTGTCGTATCTTGTTTATTTGCTAAACACTTATTGTATGACATTCACACTCACTAAAATGTGACGACTTGCTCATTTATGTGTCCTTGGCAACTAGTGCAGTGCCCAAAATGTACATGTTTAACAATTATGTGATGGATGGATGGATGGATGGATAAGAAAGTGAGACATAACACCTGCCTCCAAAACACTCCCAGTCTGGCAGACGAGACAGATAGGAACAGTTGTAGCAAGGAAAGTAACTTCAGTCACAGGGGTAGGGAGCACAAAGGGCACCTTGCTCCAGATCTGGAGTTAGAAACCACGCCCTGGCCCAGCCTGGCAGGGAGTGGGGCTGTGTGAAGCTGAGGCTGCAAGGCCATGCCATTTTCCCTCTGCAAAAGAAAGCATGGAGGAGAGTGTGCCAGGCAGAGAAGGGCCTGAAGGTGAGAAGCTACTCAAGGAACTGAAAGTGGGTGGAGAAGGAGGAGGCAGGAGCAGGGAAGACAGACAGGAGAAGAGGGCACAGGACAGACCCTGGGCTTTCAGGTCAGTCAGTCCCTCCTGGCTTGGCAGTGAGGAAGGAGCCTGAAAGAGGTTCAAGAACAAAGGACACGCGGTGTGCTGCAGGATGGGAACTTCCTTCTGGCTTCTGGGTTGGAATTGGGAGTGGAGAGGCAGTGAGGGCTGTGAAGACGCTCAAGGGGCATGCTGATGGGGTGTTGGGTCTAGGCCAGACCCCTAGGAGTTCTGATGGTGGTCTTGGCTGGAAGTTGGAACACAAGGAGAAGCCTGAGCAGAGCATGTCATGAGTGGGGGCTCACCTGGAAGGTGACAGAGCTGTGGAGTTGGCATGGGTGGGGTTGATTTGAAGAGTAAAGAATCCACAGCCCAGGCCGGGCGTGGTGGCTCATGCCTGTAATCCCAGCACTCGGGAGGCTGAGGCAGGAGGATTGGTGCAAGTTCGAAACCAGCCTGGGCTACAAAAGTGAGCTTAAGGCCAGCCTCAACCGCATAGCGAGACCCTGTCTCAAAAAGACAAAAAAAAAAAAAAAAAAAT